>APFE030038612.1:5137-182552 GCA_000404065.3 Pinus taeda
CCATTCAAGGAGATTCGAAGCCAAACCATCCTCACTTAACTTGGATTCAATTGGTGAATGAGTTGGATAGAACTTTCAGATGTTGATTGGTTCAAAACTTTTCCCAAAAAGGTTGGCGCGATTGCGAATCTGGGACAGAGCGCTAATTGCGCACCCCTTTTATAGGATTTTCCCCATTAGCGCGGGCATAACACAGTGGGCCAGCGCTAATGTAAAAAGGGCTATTTTTAAGGGCAAGGTGCATGAGATGTCTTCAGGGCATATGTAGCTCATGTTCAAAGGTGAATGATGCAAGTGGTTTCAAGTCTTGTCACTTCTCACAAGTCCCAGAATGAGTCCTCCAAGATGCAGGAGAGGGGTAACAGGGACGGTGACAAATGGTGACAAATTACTGTGTAACAATCCTATAGGGTGTCTTAGATATTGGCTCTGCACCTGGTTTTAGATCAATAGTGAAATAAATCTCTCTTATAGGAAGTAGTCCAGGCAATTCCTCTGGAAAAACATCCTTGAATTCTTCCAAAACTGGATGTTGATCCAGGGAAGGTCCCTTCTGGTCACTTACCGTCTTGACCAAATACAATTTGCAACCTTGTCTGAGACAACGTTTTACCTTCATCATGGATATGAATCGTAGGGACACTCCCCTCTTGATTCCACAAATCTCAATTGGCCTACCTTCATCATCTAAACAGATCACCTTCTTCTTGAAACAGTCTACTAAAGCTCGATGAGCTTCTAGCCAACCCATTCCAAAAATTACATCATACGTTCCCAATTCTGTGACGTATGCCTTCAACTTAGTCATACACACCCCAAGGTTTACCTGACATTGGTCTACACTAGGCCCTACTGCTTGTTTTATTCCAGAAGCCATCTCAACTTGTTTAAAGTCATCGTGCTCATAGGTTGCCAACTCACATTTTTCTAATGCAACTGGTGAAATGAAACTATTTGTAGCACCAGAGTCAAACAAAATTTTAACTTTTACTTTGTTTATCATACCTGAGGTTTCTACCACGGCAGACTGGTGTTCAACTTGCTGATTGTCAACTGCTGCATAGATTCGGTGGTGGATACCTGCTCTCCCCATTGGTTCTTTTCCCTCTCTTTTGTTGTTACCGGATCAAAACTCAGGGCAGTCTCGCTGATAATGAGGTCCTCCGCATCCCCAACAAGTGATGCGTGGTGGACCTTGAACCTAATGTTGTGGAGTTCTTTGGAAAGAGTTTCTTCCCCTGGAACCCCTGCCCCCACTTGTTGTTCCTCGCCTATGACTTTGATTTGTACGCGCCCTTGAAGCTGCACTAGAAACCATTGAAATCCCTACTGTCGATGTTCTAGGTATAACCCTGTTTCCATATGGTGGGGGCCTTCGACTTCCTCTCCTTGGGAAGGTACGAGGGGCCTTCCCAATAAACCCTGTTTGACGTGGAAAGATGGCTCTGCCTTCACCCTTTAAGTCTAGGTGTTCTTCGACATAACGAGCCTGTTCTACGGCTTCTGCAACTGAGGATGGTTTCCACATCTGCATCATTGCCCTAATCTTAGGTCTCAATCCATACATAAAACGATCTGCTTGGCGCTGGTCAGTATCCATGTATGAGACATACTTGACCAATTCCATAAATCGAATTTCATATTCTTCTACAGTACGACTTCCCTGTATCAGGGCATGGAAGGCTCCTACCTGCTGTTCTTCATAATACGCTGGCAGGTACTTCTTCCTGAACCTCTCCTCAAATAATTCCCAAGTAACTGTGTTTGGAGTGAGGTGTAGTTAATGCTCCAAGTTACCCCACCAATTCAGAGCACTATCTCTGAGTTGGAATATTGCTATTTTGGCTTTGGAATTGGAATTGTAATCCCTTAGTGTAAAACACCTTCCCATCCCCTCTAACCAGGCTTCTGCACGCTCATTGGCACGACCCCCTGCAAACTCTGGGAGCTTAATCTTCTAGAGCTCCCTAGTAATGTCCTCAACTGGAGGTCTTCTATCATAGTCTCTAGATCCCTCGGGGTTCCCTAACCGTAATGAAGGGTGTTCCCCTTCCATTTCATTTGTTTGGCGTCCTCTTAAGGTTTCATTAATTGCTTCTAGGAACGCAGGATGAGAGTCAATTCTGGTGAAGGTAATGGGTTATTTGAAGGAGGTCCTTGTGAAGACTCCCCAGGTCCTTGGTTCCTTCGCGTCCTCACCATTTTGATTTGCTCAAAATCTGCACGATATCTAAGACTTATTAATCCATTCTAGGACTTGTCCCTCTTAGCTGACTCATATACATGATAGTCATAAGTGTGTTTTTTTTTTTGTTCACTATGCTTGTAAACAAGCATTATTAGTACTGAGAAGATTCCCAAGGATTGATTAAATCCTCTCATATGTGATTTCTTATACAACTTATACATTTTTAATTAATGAGTTGGTTTAATATACTCACCAATAAACCATTAATCCTATTTCAAGTAGTAGTTTACATATAAGGAAAGCTCACAAACACGTATATATATATATATATATATAAGAATATCAAATATCATTAATATTTTCCATTTAAATGTGAACATATGATGATACTATATCTAAATTGTTTGAGATGAATAATTAAAATATATTTCTTCACTAAATATCCTTTAACCATATACTATTGCATCTAACTAATAGATCACTTAAATCTCAATCCAATTAATTGTTTATTTTATGTTTATTTATTTTTAAATTAAATAATACCATTACGTAGCAACTTCCAAAACACGTTTTAAAAAGAAAAATGAAAAGGCATCAATTATAGAATCTTGCATCAAACTCTTATTTCCTTTTCTGAAAACTCGAATTTGCTGTCATAGGGGACAAATATTTTGTTCTTCTCAACTTTCATCATTTCCACTGAGTTTGAAGTTGAATATTCACTACCTATGTATGAAATGCTTGAAATTGCTACAGAATTTTGATTTTGGTTGCTTGAAGAGCTAAATTTGACATTGGAAAATCTAAATTATTACATTGATATAATTGTCTGGATGTCATCATGATAGTTTGTATGGCTGCAAGAGGAAATAGTGGAGCTTCATAACATACCTCAAAGCGGGCATATATTGGATTAAATGTAGATGGTTTGACCCAATATATACCCCCTTGCAGTCATAACACCATAACGCACACTAAAGAATCAGGAATCATAAATGACCTTAATGACTACTAAAGGACCACAAAGTTAAGCTTAACCACCATTACACCAACGTATTATATGTGATATTTGACTGAAAATCTACTATATATGCATTCTAGAAACATTTTATTTTATTATTTTTTATTTTTTTTGGACAACCTATCTTGACACAAACACACAGGTAATTTCCAATACTGCTTCAAGTCTCAATCAAGCCAAGCAATCTATAAAGCAGAAGTTGAAAAGAAATGTTTCTGGTGATGAAAAATACACCGTGTATGCAAAGAGAGAATTGGATAGTGGCATATAATTATTATTATTTTTTTTTTGAATATGGTATCAAACTGGGAAGACCGAAATCTCAAGTACAGGGAAAACAATTTGAAGCAGCGTACTTTTGAGAATTCAGCAGCATTGGAGAAGCAGATAGAGGCGTTACAGATAGAATTTGCTGAGAAGACATCTTCATTAGAGGAAGAGAAAAGTTCTTGTGTTGCTGCAATGCTTCATGCAGCAGATAGTCTAGAGGAATCCTATCCAACAGGTTTCTTTTGATTTCTGTTCTCAATCTGAATGCTCAACTGTTAATCTCCGCCTTGCCACTCTTGTCAATGCTACCATACAAAAATTAACAACTTGAGGAGCTTGGAGATAAAACTTAAATTGTGTTGTCGTGAGAATATAGAGATACAAAGATCATTTGAAGAACTCACTCAGAAATTTGAACTCATCCAGCAAGAGAGAATCAGCTGTTAGGGTACTTAATAATATTCACAGTAGGCTTAGAGATTTGATTGGACTACAAGATAGAATGAATGCAGAAAATGAAGAGACACTTCATTCGCTAAATGTTGAGAATATTGACACAGAAGGAGATGGACAAAGTGTAGATGCTATCTTCTCTTTTGATATCATGTCTGATGAATTAGATAAATTTGTTGAACAGTTGCAGAAGAGAATTGAAGAAAGATCGCAGTTTGAAACCATAGTGGGTGAGCTTGAGTCTGCTTTATCTACAAAGAATAAATTTATTCAAGATCTTAATGCCAACTATGCAGAGATGTCTAAAAAAAAATGCATTGAAAATGAGACAGAATTTGAAGGGAAACATGCTAGCATGGTCTCCCAACTAGCTCAACTTTCTGCGGAGAAGGAAACTTTGTCGTCCGAGTTGGCTGTTGTTCAGAGGCACTCTTAGAACGGGAGAACTGATGAAAGACACTTTGGAGATGCAGTCTCAATCAAAAGGCACTTGGAAGCCATGTCAGAGAAGTTGGTTACTGCTATTAAAGAAGTTATTCAAGATGAAATCTTCGTTGCTGATCCAGACATGCAAATAATTTCTCCTCTAGAAGGTTACGTATATTTGGTTATTGGAAAGTACAAGGCATCTCTTGAACAAAACGACAGGTTTCAGAGACGTGTAGCAGAGTTGGTATCACGACCTGATGGCAATGAAATTTAGAACAAATGTACCTCTATCTTAATGCAATATCTTTGATGCAAATGGGAGCCAAGGGAATGATGATCCTTATAGCCAATTTCTTTAACAAGTACAGCGACATCATGATATGACAGTGAAAACAAACTTCAACTTTGTCGCTTTCCAATTGGTATGGGGTGTCCGAGGGTTGAATATGTTGGCAATGTAAATCTGAAAGGACTCTTTGTCAAATATTGTTGTTCTTATTAAATAGAATCAACCTTAAGGATGTCATCAAAATTTTGAAGATGTACCTTGCTCCAAAACTACTAATTTTGATTCAAATAAGTAACAAAACACACAAATGACAGAGAATTTGTTACCACCAGTCTTATTCATTTCTTGAACCGATCAGGATCAAGACATATATATTTTAGATATTTCTTTAAGCCAGTCAACCTCAAGGTTTGTGCCTATAAACAAGAGGGAATCACATTGAATTCTCAATCGATGCATCATTTGCTTGACCTCATCCAGGAATGCCTTACATTCTTCAATGCTCAAGTCAACATACTTATGAATGAAAGGAATGAATTTGTAATGGATATAGGATAAGTGCAGGACCAAAGGGTTGCTTTAGAATAATGCGTTAAGATGCACTAAGGCCATAGATATTGTAGGGACTCAACCACAAATTAGACCAGGTAAGAGTCCACAAATGTTCAGATTATTATTTTTTTTTTTTTTTTTAAAAGAGAGCCAAGACTCCTAGAGATTCTCAATGAATACTACAGAAGTATTTTTCCACATAAGATAAGTTAAATAGGTCGTAGATTGTTAGACCATGTTCTAGATGTTCAACATAACTCATATCACACACACAATTCTTTGCTAGTCCTGGAGAACACTCAAAACTTAGAGATGAATGGAACAATGGAAACCTTATACCTTGAATATTAATCTCCAAAAAGGAACCACGAGCCTAGAATCAATGTTTCAAAATCTTGACAAGCTAAGATTCTTAGTGATAAGAACACACAATATTTGTTATAATATTTTCGATGTTCGTGTCTTAAATTTGCTGCAAAGGATAGTCATGAGGCCATAGAGGATCAACAGTTGGTTAAACAAGTTTCATTCTTCATGTTTTCTCTAGGTTGTGCCAGAAACACTTGCTTTGAGGGCCGAAAAACCACCACTAAATCATCGCTTCAAATCACAGATCTGAAGGGTCATAGAGAGGAGTTTGAACTGCACAGAACCAAACTCTAGCAAGGTTTGACATTGTTTGAATTGAGCAGAGGACAGTGGCCTAACAGAGGGTCGAAACAAGAATCTTGGTGTGTTCACATGCAACAGCAATCTCAGACCCAACGAATCCCTTAAGAGAACACAATACAAAACCCTAGCCTTCTCATATGATATAGCACTGCTCCACAAGGTTGAATGTTCTCATAACTTGATCACACAAATTACATATGTTAATTGTATAGCTTCGAGAGTTGATTAAGTGCCATTATATAAATTTTGGATAGCACCAAATGTAGTAGCCGACTTAGTGTTTTAAAAGGAAAGCTACGTTTAACATTTCAAAAATTGTTAGAGGGAAAACTCCTTTGAGGGTTATTTGAATTTGAGATTCAAATTTCTTTTGGTACCTAAAAAAGAAAACCCTTCAACATTTGATGCCTAAAACTATTTAACTTGTTCTCAATAATAAGACTTTGTTTGACTTTATGACTGTGCCAATTGATAAGATGCTACATCATCAATTTTTAGGTTTATTGCCCACAAGTTGGGGGCTTTACCTTCAAACAAGGATATATTGCAAACCGTGAGGGCTCTCGTGGCGTGACATATACCACTGGAATCAATTGGACAAGGAGAATCCAACAAGGATGATCTAGAACCGAAACACCATGATTTTCCATGTCATTTTGGTCAACTAAGGTGAGGTGTCTTCTGGTGTTGCTTGGGTAACCATATTTCAACAAGCATTTCATTTGTGATTAATCTTACTAACAAACTATGACAGAGATAACAAAGGAAATGACATTATGGTGATTCTCAAGGGTAGAAATAACAAAACCAATGTTGTTATGGCAAGCATGGAATTCAAAAATATAAATGTGACGTTAATTCTCATATTGACAAGAATAAGCAATGATCATAACACATGAATTCAAGTGGGGATTCATAAGGCAGCAGAACTTGAACAGCTAAGAAGGGAGCTTCAAGTGCGTGAATATGCGATTAATGAGTCCGAATAAAAAAATTTACAGACCTATCAAGTTCTCTAGACCACTTTAAAATGCTAGACTCAGAACTCATTTATTCAAGAAAGCATGCTACAGAGCTAGAACAATCTTTGTCTGAGAGCAGTGAAATGATGCAAAGAGTGATGACTGCATTAGAATCTATTGATTTTATTCATCAATTTCAGTTTGGGGATCCAGTGGAGGCGATTGAATGTCTTGGTAAATCATTTCAAAACTTGCAAGGTAAAATAGTATCAGCTGAAGAAGATGTTAGGAAATCAAAAAGAGCTGTAGAATTACTGGTAGCAGAGTTGGATGAGGTCCATGGAAGAATGGATACCCTTGAGGATGAATTAGCAAAGGCAGAAGGTGAAATTGTAACTTTTAATAAAGAAAAGAATGCAGCTGAAGCTGCAAAGGAAGATGCCATTCGTCGCCTTGAGCATGCAGTAGCTGCTCAAGCAGAAGAACACAATCAGGCGTCGATTCAAAACTCTGGACTTTTAAACCTATGCGCTGGTCTTGAGCAGTTGAGGAAAGAACATGGTTGCTTACTTCCTTTGTTAGCTAATGATTTTCTTAAGAAATTGGAGCTTTTGAAAAGTATGGAGGATATTTTGCAAGGAGTCTTTAATCAGCTTGCAGATTTAGAAGTGCCCAGGGCAACTGGTATATTAACAAACCTGTCTGAAGAGGGAAAAAAAAAAACTGCAGTGTGAGTCTTTTGCAGGGCATCATGAAGAATATGTAGGCAATACAACACAACATCATGGCACACACGGAAGAGAGATGGCTGATGAACACTTGCGTTATTTGAGCATGAGTTGCAAGGATGCATGGCTGATGTTGAGATTCTCAAAAATAGATTGGAAGGGCAGTCAACTGCTTTTAGCCAAAAGGCTACAGGCGTGTCACATATTTTGCAGATTGCAGTGCAGGAATTTACACATTTGGCAAAATCTTTCGAGTCACTAAAGCAAAATGCTAAGGTTCTCGATGATCTCACAAAATAGAAGGATGCTGAGATTAGTATGTTACATGATCGAGAGCAACAGATATTAGGAATTTAAAGCAATTTGATTTATTGAGCGTTTTACATTCATGAGGGCAGACTGCCAGCCTACAGGACCACCTCCATTCCTATATGTCCATTTCAATGAAGTAGGAAAACTGCTAGTTGATATGATCTCCTATGTGCTGGGTTTTAAAACCAGTGAGCACATTGATGAAACAGTGTTGGTTTTATTATCTGCATACAGTCCAGGACAACCGCCTGCTTATAAGTATAATTATGCCAAATTCATAGCCAACAAAATACATGACCAGCTAGTGAAACTGGATAGGGAGGGATTCTTTAAATATTCATCATATATCTATCATTTGTTCATGTATTACCAATTTGAATGCTTCCAATGCCCATCAAGAAGTTGGATTCTAAGGGTGAAAGAAGGTCTGTCATCTTTTGGTCATCAGTTTTCCATGAGGTTCAAAACTCTCCATTTTCTTATTGTGAGTTCATTGACCAATTTGTCTATCCGGACTCTTGTCTCCTAATGAGATCCCCTCCTCCTAGGTTATCATATGACATACAGAAGATATTACAGTTGTCCAAGAACTACAAAATAGGTGATTAGTATCTCTACCAAAATCACATTGTCATTAGGATCTATGGCTGTGAGCTTTGTCCCTACAGGCTCCCAAGATATGTACCCATGAGATTGTTTGCCTTGGAGTATTATAGGCAACTCATCAATTCTGATCTCACTCATTTTCATAGTGCCAAGAAGAAATCTCACTTGAAATTCAAAGACCATCTAGGCCCCTTCATTATGAACAAGAAAGAGGGTTGGCAAGATGCTGATCAAATATTGAGGGACAAATATAAGATAAAAAGGAGCTTCTGGTGGGTCCCTTATGACCCAGAGGGTTTTATCAGTGCCAGAAGAGTTAAATATAGGCTGTTGGCCTATGACCATTGTAAAATTCCACAAATTGAACAATATGCCAATAAAGATGAGTGGGTGCAAGACACATTAGTTGATGAATTGACCCAAGAAGAAATTATGGAGAGAGATGTCAAAGATTTAGAAAAAACTCTTTACTTGGATTCTTCTGACCAAGTAACATTCAAGCTGCCACACCAAGTTGGAGAGGGCACATCCACTGTTGTAGCTTCACAAGCTGCCCAAGGAGCATCTACATCAGCAACAGGTACAGCTAAAGGAAAAGAGCCAATGGATACAGAACAAGGAATGGTCACAGAACAACTTGCCCCCTCAAAGGAGCAAACTCAAGAAAAAACTCCTCCACAGCAAACAGAGGCACTACAAATACCAGTTTTACAAACTCCGACAAATGAGGAAAGAGGTAAGAAACGAGACAAGGAATAAACCACACCTCCAAGTGGATCAGCACAGCAACCTGAAGCCAAGAGGCAGAGAATTGATCCTCAAGTTGAGGAAGAGACTAATGAAGAAACCATAGAAATCCTGAGGAAGGAGAGAGAAACAAGCCAGCAAACAGCTACCAACTCATTCCAGCAGGAGCTAGGCATGCAGCATAGTACAGAGGTGTCTTCCTCAAGACAACAAAGCAAACAACCAGCTAGCATTAAAGGAACTTTCAAGGAAATCAAGGCTCAGAATGAGCTATTGAGAATACAACTATATGATCAATTCTTGAAAACAACACCCTCAAAATAGCAAAGATTGATGGCAGCTTACGACATCAAGGAGGAAAAAATGATTCTAACTCATTTTAAACCTACAATTCCATAGCCCAAAACAACTGCAGACTACATAAGGACAAATCTAGAAGTCCTCTCCAAGGACATACATCCAGTGGATCAAATAGAACTACATAAGCAAATAGGAGAAATGGTCTATGCCACTCTAGCAGACAAGGCCATGCTGGCACATCAGCTGAAAGAATCATTAAAGAACACAAATACTCAACTAGATTTGGAGAGAATGTCCTCCTTAGCCAAAGACAACAGAATAAAAACATTGGAGGACATTATTCTAGACCTAGGGCATGATCCTAAGGATCCCAAGGGCATCAGGGCCCTTATGAAGAAAAAGGAGGATGATATTGCTGCACTTAGAAAACAAGCAAAGCTGCCTACAACTATCCACCCTCAAACTGTAGAGCTTGTGAAAGAAAAAGAAATTGATGATACCATGGATTTTCTCATGAGGATGAACCAAAGAATACTACAAATGGAGGAAGAATTGGAGAGAGAATTGCAAGGCAAGCAAGGAGAGTCTACCTCCTAGCCACCTCAAATAGCTCCAACTATTGTCACTGATCCTCCCACACAAGCAGTAGCAATCCATCCTGTCATTTCAGCATCCACAACAGCTACATCAACTACGGATGCTACAATAGGAGCAGCAACAATAACACCAGAATCTGGCATGAGTATGGAATACATGATGAAAGCAGTCAAAGAGCTAGAAATTTAGGTGATAGAGGTGAAAGAGGCCAAAGAAAAGTTAGCCAAGCTAGAGGCAAACTATGACAAGTCCAAGATGATAGTGGCTGAGAAGCAAAGGGAAATAAAAGCCTTGGATAGCAAAATAAAGGCCTTAGAGAAAGAACTGGCTCTAGACAAAACTCTAGCTGAAATTAAAAAGATTTTTTGGGCCAAAATTGGCAAATCAATCAGTGACCAATGGCGATCAATTCAGGCCATACATGAGCAAATAGAGTTGATAGGCATAGCTCAATTTGAAACTCAGAGGACCAGAGCAACATTGGGGATTATGCCCGAGCAGGCCAATAAAATGATCCATTTCCTGAACACTCATACCAAAGAGGAATTGGCAGCATTAGATATCAATAGCAGGATAGATACTATCCTGATAGCTAAGAAGGTGCTGACTTTGAGAAATTTTGTGCAGACTTTGGAAATAAAGTGTCAGGAAATGTAGGCAAAAATTAATGATTTCAAAATAAAAATAATAGCATTATAGACCAGAGGATTACCCAGCCTATTGACTAGTGCTGGAAAACTACTGTCCTGTGAACAATATATGACCAGTGTCAATAACTATGTTGCAAATCAAATTACAGCATCTTCAAGTTCTTCACAAGAAACAAGACCTCCCTCTGGGCAATCTCTTTATGACAAATTGGAAGACTTGTTTTATATTTAGCATGAAATCAATCATCTGTTTGAGGTCCCACCCAATTTCTATAGATACACAGAGGATGATGAAACACTCATAAAGATAAGAAGACATTAGCTACCTCCAGATGATTGGTGGCAAGCAATGCTGGAAATTTTTCCCAGGTAATTTTGGTCTTTTCCTCCTTTTTCAGCTTCAGTTTTGGTCAGCTACAGGTTAGAAAAGTTGAGTACGTAGACACCCAACAAAGTATGAAGACAACAGGCAGATGGAAGTTAGAGCAATGACTCAGCAAAGCAGCAGGGCAACAAACCCAAAAAATGAAAATTAAAAGCACAGGCCTCGGTCGACTCAGTTGGTCCCAAAAAGTCAAATTTTTCTGACAAATGGACAGCTAGCATACCAACAATTACTGCAACATTTATTTCCTTCATCTACTTCCTTGAAGGGTTGGTGATGTAATTTATTGCATGAAGACTCATCGACTAGATATTTTTGTATCTCATTTTTGTATATATACCTCCCCATAGAATGTATTTGGGTTTGGGAATTTTCTTTCTGAACTGCACTGTAACATATCAGACTGTATTAATACAAAGTGCTATTGAAGTTCACTGTGTTTGAATCATCTGAAGGTGGATTGGATGTTCTGGGACCTGCTATAGAATTCCTATGTGATGCTATGGAACAATAAGTTATACTAAAATGTGTTTTATGTCATCTATATTCGTAAATTCCATGTATGTTTCATGATCTTGATAACAGAGAAGAAGAATAGCATAAGATTTGTCTTGATGCACCCTATGTTCAATCTCTACTATTAATTATGTTTTCTTTAGGATTAGTCATGAATATGAATTCTTAACTGGACATGTTTGCACTAGTTCTTCAATTTGAATACTGTTTATGAATCCTTAACTGCTCCTGCATAATATTCATACACTTTCCCTCTGCCAGTATAATGAAAGATTCTTGATTTCCTTTCATTCCATGACTTCATTCCATCATTTCCAGATTTGAAAATTGTTCCTAGCTTGCCTATCCTGCTCTGTGGCACTACCCTTTCACCAAGAAACGCTTTCAATCATTACATGTTCAGTGACTCCATTTCCCAATGGAAAAAGCAGTTATATACTTACACACTAGCTCTGTTTGAGTTCTACATCCAACAAACTTAAAACCAAACCCTGTTCATCATAACTAGACTAAAATACTCCAAAACAAAGCTAAATTTCAAAGAGAGAGCCCTCTCTAGTTGCAGGTAGGCTAGGACTTGCAGCTAAAAGATTGGTTAGTGGTTACCTCAGCTGTATTCCCTACAGGAAGCAGGGAACAACCTGAGTGATAACAATTTTTTTCTAAAATGTAGCCTATTCAAAGGCTAATAACTAAAACAGCCTAACTATGGATCAAGCATTGAGAGAATCAAATCTCTTTACTTAAAAAGGTTGAGAGAGAGAGAGAGAGAGAGAGAGAGAGATTTGATCTCTCTGGATTCTCGCAAGCGAGAGAGAGAGAGAGAGAGAGAGAGAGAGAGAGAGAATTGATCACTTTGGATTCTCGAGAGAGAGAGAAAGAGATTTGATCTCTCTGGATTCTCAAGAGAGAGAGAGAGAGATTTGATCTCTCTGGATGCTCGAGAGAGAGAGAGAGAGAGAGAGAGAGAGAGACAAAGAGAGAGAGAGAGTTCTGATCTCTCTGGATGCTCGAGAGAGATAGATCTACACTGGTTATTTATAAATGAAGAGGAGTATTTTCTTGCAGTAGTACTCCTATTTGTTTTATATTTAAAATTTATTAAATGATGGATTTCTATTTTGTATTTTGATTTTTGAGACTTGTTTATTTTTATAAATTTACGTAATTATGAAACTTTCCATATTTATCATAGTTGAAATTATGTTTGTATTATAGACATATTAATCAATAGCTTGTTGCTCTTAAGCTTTATTATTGCAAATTACCTAACATAATCTCTCTTATCACCGATGAAAAAAGTATTTATGGGATAAAACTATTAATGAGATGGAAATAGATAATTATTATTTTTTATATATTAAATTAATGTCTTTGGTTGATGATATTTAATATTATAGATAGTGTGAGTAGAGTAAATTGTAAACATTTTCTTGGAAGAAGACTAAGGAAAAAACTCCTGCGACGGCAATGGCTCTTCGCCTTACCCATGTCTGCCAAGCCCACGATGATACCACAGGCTAGAAGACTAATTTCGCAAGATTCGCACAGGTCTTCTTTGCACCGACGAGAGTAGGGGTTTTAGGTTATTCACTGCCGTTAGGGTTTATTAGAAACTCAAAGGAGCGAATCCGGCTGGTTCAGCTGCATATCGAGTTTATATAGGCAGTGAATATAACTAAGATTCTGTCGCTCGTATTAAAAGGGGCGGCTTTGCTTCAGAAATGCTCGTGGGTCAGGCACCTCTACGATGAAGATCTTATTTTCTCCCTGTTCGAGAGGCTGCTGATGAGCCCCAATTGGGCAACTTATGCCTTGATCCAGGGTGTGTTGCATAGATCGAGGCATGGACTCTTCGATTTAGACCCCCATACTAAAGTTCAACCCCCATGTTGGCCAGATCTGGAAGCCCAATCACTGCATAAGCTGTCTAGAGGTAATTAAATGGCTCAGAGTAGAATCTCAGGGTTAGATCTGGTGAATTCAAGATCTAGTTCCCCGAAGAAATCCCCTCCCTATCATTGCCATGGCAAATCTGCTCTCAGACACACAAGAGGCCCTGGCACTATGTCTGAGCACTTCTTTGACTCCTTTTAGATCCAAATTTCTCTACCTTCAGGCAGAAGCATCCTGCAATGGGTCAATTCTTTAGATTTGGTGTTGGATCTCAAGCTGGATCTAGATCGGCGGATTGGGATTCCTTTAGGCCTTCAGAGACTTCTCTTTCAAGGTAAACAACTTGACGACCTTCTTCCCCTCTCTTCTTACAGCATTACCAGAAACAACTCTTTGGTGTTATCCCTTTGTTTGAGAGGAGGTGCAGCAGGACAGTCATCCTCTACTCCTCCTTTCTCTTACAAAGATGTAATACACTCTGAGAATCCCAAACCCCTAGTAGGTCTTAAACCTAAGCCTTTTTTGGTTGACAAAATAGAGGAAGTTCCCTCTGTTGAAATCACGAATGAAGGACCTACAAACCTGCTCCAAGGATTTGCAGAAAGAGCCATCATTTGCATATTTAATGGACTGTGGCCGCGATCTTAGGATCTCTATGCATGGATCCATGCAAACTGGACTCATCATTGCAAGATCAGTTTCTGTTCAAGAGGATACTTCATTGTTCTATTTTATGACAGTAAGCATTATGAAAAGGCTTTAGAAGAGGGCCCTTGGTTCATGGGAACTGCAGAGCTCTTCCTGACTCCTTGGTTCCCAAATTTTGATCCAGCAACCGTTGTCATTACCAAGACACCTGTATGGATCAGGCTTCCAAACTTACATGCCCACTTATGGCATGGTGCTGTCTTTGAAGCCATAGGCAACACCTTGGGCAATTTCATTATGGGAGATTTCTGGCGGGAACATAAAGGTCTCTACACATACACCAGAATATGTGCAGAGTTAGATTTGAGCAAAGGACTTCCAGAACAAATCAATCTCAAGATAAACGACTATGTCTGGACCCAGACACTAGAATACGAAAATACTGCATTCTATTGCCACCAATCAGGGCATCTGCAGAATAAGAATAAGGATAACCTCTCCAAGCCCAAGTCCAAACAATGGGCTCCTTGCTCTCCACCTCCAATCATGGATTCTGATTCCTCTAGCTCTGAAGATGAAGGTAGTGATACAGATTTGGATCAAGCCCCTCATTCCATGGTCCCTTCCACCGATGGTCCGACGCATTTCTCTGATATAGTCATCGCCTAGAAACGCATCCATTTGACCTCCTCCTCTGATTCAAAAAAGGAGAGCCCGCCAGTGGAGATCCCCAATCTTCAAGTTGTTATGGCTCATTCACCCCAAGATGGTTGGGTCGAAGTCAAAAAAAGGAAAGGGAAAAAGCTTCGTGTTGAGGCGTCTGCCCATTCTGGGTAGAAGTCAGTCTTTTTGCTTCCAGCCATATGTTGTAGCTTCTAGCTTGTTTCACTCCTTCTCTGCAACCGAGGTTGATAGTCTTATCATTTCTGGTTGTCGGTTTTCTGTCTCTCTTGATTGTATCATCTTGTACCATATTTTTGATTAATAGAATTAGTCTAAATCAAAAAAAAAAAAAATATATATATATATATATATATTAATATATATATATATATACGGTGTATAAGTTGATAGAAGTGCTCTTAGGAGGGGTTTTATCAAAATCCTTTTCCAACATTTGAAAGGTTGTAACTAGACCAATGGAAAAAAAAAAATAATTAATATTGCCCAATGTTTATTATAAAATATAAATTAAACTAGAAAATTAACTAAATATTTATACTAATTTATAAAAATTTATATAAAATATCTATATACATAATAATTTAAAAACTAATAAAAAAACCTTATACATTTAAATTTATAATTTTATATAAAAATACACATTTTAAATATTAGATACAAACACTAAATCCACTTTCAAATAAAACAACGCAAAAATAACAAAAAAAAAAATTGCAAAAACTTAACCATACACTGCTACACATCAGTGACTACAATTAAAAAAACACCATAACTTTAACTAATAAAATCCCTAAATAATCAATGTTGTTAAAGATATCTTAAGCACTATTGTAGGGTGTTGTCACTAGGGAGAACGCCCAACCTATTTGCAACAAACATGTTCCGTAAGCACCTAAGCTATATATGGTTGACTTCTAACCATAGACTATGAAAATGCCTTTGAAAACTATCTAGAAAACCAAACTCTGCTTTTTATGATTCATGTTGATATCCAATTGGGAAGAGACCCATATTGCAAATGAACCAGATTAAGATTTTGCATAAAACAGTTTCAAGAAATGAACCGTTTTTGGAAAACCCAGTTTCTTGCATTTACCATATAAAACACTGTTTTCTATACCATTCCCTTTTTATATGGTTTTTTTCATAAAGGAAGACTTCCGTTCCATTAGCTTGAAATCCGTATAATTCCATTTTTATACGGTTTTTTTCATAAAGGAAGAATTTCGTTCCATTTTTGGTAACAACTTGAAATTGAGATTTCTAATTAAGAACTACCGTGAAATGGAAAGAGAGCAAGAAAATATTTTTGTGTTGCATTGAAATGAGGGAGGGTAGGGAGTTACCCTGAGAAGTCTGTGTTGCCTACATTGCTGTTTTTTCCGTTTTCCCCATTGGGGTTTGCCAGTTTTTGTAATTTCTAGTGTGTTCTACTACCAACTACTATAAGAGTTTAGCGTATGTTTAATATAAATTTCATTGTCAATATAGTAATTGTGGGGCTAGTTCATTTGAAGCTAAATTCTTGAAAATCAAAACCCAAATAACCTAATCTTAGGTGAAAAGGTTGGTAGATTGTTTGAAGCAATTGAAATCGAGGAAGGAATTAAAGGCGAGAAAGGGTACCTATGCAAATATTTTCTTGGGCTCTTGAAAGAAGACTAAGGCTTTTGATCCTTCCATCATGGTCCAAATTTGCCCAGCGAAATAGATCCATGTTTTCTGAGCAAGCCATTGAAGAGATCCTCCTCAATCTTATCTTTCAATGCATCCAAATTCAACCATGAAACAATAACTGCCAGCGAATCACTACAACATTTCATATGAAAATATAAAACAAATGTGCAAATAAATTCTAAGAATGACAATCGATCTAGAAACCCTAAAAATCGATCCAGCGACCCATACCTTTTTCCATATAGCCACTATGCCCATGGTCTTTCCTTTTTTTCAACTACTCAACATTCATTCAAATACACTAAGGCGGGGAAAACTTGTTCTAGATTTTCCTTTTTTTATCAACTACTCAAGATTCATTTGAATACACTAAGGCAGGGAAGAAAACGCGACATAATGATCTTTCCTCTTTTTTCAACTACTCAACATTCTTTCAAATACACTAAGGCGGGGAAGAAAACGTGGCAGAATGGTCTTTCCTTTTTTTTCAACTACTTAGCATTCATTCGAATACACTAAGGCAAGAAAGAAAACATGGTAAAAATTAAAATTTTAATTTGGATGATCGTTAAATTTTTTAATTATAATTATTTATTTTTTTATATATTTTAAAAACATTATATTTTATGAATATATCAAAATGTATGGAATGTATATTTTCTTATCTTATTGTATACTCATTTCAAAAATTATATTTTTTATTTTTCAAAATTACAAAATAATTAACCATGTTGTAAGTTGTAATTTTAAACAAATTCAGCTTTGGATTTTATATAATTAAACAAAAAAACTATAAATATTTTTTATTAATGTTTAATTATCTAATACTAATATTATGGGTTTCCATGTTATACAACAACTGAGATTTGGTTTTATAATTATTATGTCAAACTTTAAATCTAAAAATTAACTTTTAACAATGCAATTTTTTATAACCAATTTGAATGTAGTTCATTGTTATGGCAATAAAAAATGAATCTCATGAGTTTTGCCTTCACATAAATCCTCTGTAATTAATTTTGTTGTAGTTCATTGTGATGGTAGTAAAAAATGAATCTCATGAGCCTGGTCCCACCCACACATTGGTATAGTTCCACCCAAGGAACCATTGATCTTTCTCCATGAATCAATAATATTGTACCAAGAAGCACCATAATGTATGTAATTTCTATTTCCCACAATTGAAAAAACACCATAAATCCTTCTACATCAGCATTTTGCTTCCATATTGTTGAACTAAACATGGAAAGACCTTCCTATGGCAATAAGAATTTCTGAAACCCTTGTCCCCCCTATCACAATATATCTTAGAATATGTCATGTTGGAGTGTAGTATCCCTAGTAAGCATATAGGAGTGTAGGGGAACAAAACCTCAAAGTCAATGGGAAGACAAGGGGAAAGGTTTGTGCATCTAAGAGGGATAACTCGATTACATATATGTGGTTTTATAAGCTTTTGCATTAATCAAATGTATATTTGAGGGGGAATTCAGCCATAAAAAAAATGTTTGATTGAATTTTCATACACAAGGGTTGATTCTACTTCGAATTTTGATACTTTGTGTTTACTCATTTTAATGTCATTACATATAACTAATAATTTGCAAGTCCTTGTCTCGTTTGATCTCATTTTATTTCAATTATGAAGTGATTAAGCCTTGAACTCCAAATCCTCATAGCTAAGATTTACAAAGTATGCATTGCCTCATTTTCTCTCATTTTACTTCAGTTAAATGGAGCAACTATGCCTTAGCCCCAAACCCACATGACTAAGCTTTGCACACTACAGAATCCTCTCTGTCCTTGGTATTGCACTTGGTTTAGATATACTTTTCTTAGAAGAGAAGCAATGTCTCACTAAAAACCTTACATGTTAACTTATCATCCGATCTCATTACATTTTCTAAGCATTGAGGACATTAATAAAATTTCAAAATTCAATTTCACATTCATTTGATGTAATCACCATGTTCCATCAATTTTAGGTAAACTTTACAAATAAATGTAAGTAATTACTTTGATTTTTTTCATTGATTCTAAATTAGCAAGTGAGAAAACTATAGATGCATCTTTATTTTTAAAGTACAATCATCCCAAAAAACTCATCAAAGACTAAAGATAGGTTAAAACCTTTATGGCATGAAAACTATTGTTGGCATCCTCTAGAATAACACTACTTTCTGAAGCTGGGTTCAGATTTTACCACAAATGCAAGAACCAAAGTGAGAAGCTTATTTTAAAGTTTTTATAACATGATATATTATTAAAAAATTGTAGAAGAACACAAGATAAAAAAGTTTTGTATCTAGTATCATTCTAGATAGCGAAAAGTACTTGTTAGGCTATCTATGACATGAGAAAGAATTGCTACTCACCTACTTTCAAAATCATCATGGACATTTACAGATTAAAGAAGGAATTGATTAGGCTACCTATGACTAAATAAGAGTTATTCCCCACCTTTCCAAACTATCATGTACATTTAAGCTATCAGATTTTATTAACATCCTTTCTATGTTGCAACACGTAACAACTTTCCATTATTATTTGAGTTGATGTACTTGTAAGGTGCATAAATTCCAAAATAATTGTCCAAATACCCATGTTTCCATTAAATTAATTGTTTAAGTAAGAGACACATTTTATTGTAGGAAGCATGCATCAATCAAACACTTCTCTACTCATAGTTTACAAACCCAACCAATTTTTCATACACAAACACATTCAAGACTAATCCACAATAACAAACACTGCTCAAAAAAATATTCTTCATCAAACATCTACCAATGCATAAAAAATGAGGAGACGAGAAACACATCGAATATCTGATCAACCAGGGCCAAAACCTCTCCAACATGAGAGGAAAAACCAAACGAGATCTTCTTCTTATATAGACTTCAATTGACGAATACCAAGACCATGACCTAGACCCTTGACTCAATGACCTCTCCAAGACCAAGTCACAAGCCTCCTTGATTCAACTTCCTTCTTTTTCCTTGAGTCAATGATGATCAGGCTTCTTCCTTCAATAACCCGACTATCCTTCAAATTCCAGTTCCATGGATCAGATATATAGTTCTTGGCCCTCTTGCATAAACCTTGGAATGTGTGGTTGACCAACCTTTTGAACCTTGATCTTCTTTGCTTGGATGGTATGAACTCTTATTATAATTCGGCATGTAACCTTTCTTATCTTCTTCCTTGATTTGACTTCTTAGACAACAACAAGATCTTCGACCTTTTCTATAGTAGATAGTTCTTCCTTCCTTCGCACGTGTGGATCTATTAGCCCTAAAACAGACCCATAAACAACACGAAAATCTTCTCTCTTTGTTTCCTTCTCTTGGTTGGTTATATTTGCACTTCTTATTACAAACTTACTTAACAAAATTTGCTTGTCCACAAATGGAGTATGAGCTGCCCTATATATAGTGTTTTTTCCATTAAAAACACATGCTAGGAAGTGTTAAGGAGTGAGAGGGGAACATAAGGGAGCAATAGGTGAAAATAATGCATGCAAATGAATGATTAAGATTTCATGACAAGAAGTGTTAGTGAGTTACAGGTGTGCTAAGGAGGGAGTGATAAGGTATGCTAGGTAGTGTTAAGGCATGTTAGAAGCCAAGGAAACATGCCAAGATGTGTCAGGTGCTAGGGTGTGCCAATGCATGCCAGGGAGTGTTATGGAGTTCCAAGGAAACATAAGGGAGCACTAGTTTCAAATGCATGGAAATGAATGACTAAGAGTGTGTGACAAGGAGTGTCAGTGAGTTATAGGTGTGCTAAGGAGGGAACGACAAGGTATGTTAGGTGATGCCAAGAAATGCTAGAGTGTTAGGGCGACATGCCAGGGTATGCCAATGCATGTCAGGGAGTGTTAGGGAGTGTGACATAAACACAAAGAAAAAATAGTTCAAAATGCATGGAAATGAATGAATAAGAGTGTATGATAGGGAGTGTCAGTGAATTCCAAGTGTGTTCAGGAGGTAGTGACAAAGTTATATGCTAGGTAGTTTTAAGGCATGAAAGAGTGCCATGACATGTCAAGGAGTGGTACGGTATGATAGGGAGTGCTAAAGTATGTCATGGAATGCAGGGAATGCTAACATGTGCCACATAGTGCCAAGGTATTGTTAGACATGCTAGGTGCTATGCCATGTCAAGATGTAAACTATGTTGCTTAGTTGTTTTATGGCCATGGTTAGACGTGAGCCTTGACTTGGTAACTTCTTAAGTGGGATGAGCTAGGATTGGACATGAGTAGCCTAAGATGAGTTATAGTCCATTCTTAGGTGAACAAGGGATAGTATAGTTGTAGTAACTGTAACTTGGTCAAGATGTTGTAGTCAAGGCAGGACTTGGTTGGTTCCCAAGTCTTAAAACCAATAAGGGTAGTTATGAGGGCATGATAGCTAAGGAGTGTTAAGGCATGCCAAGGAATGAAAAGGCATGATAACACATGCTAGACAGTGTCAATGCATGTCAAGGAGTGTTGGGGAGTGTGAGGGAATCACAAGGGAGAACTAGGTCAAAGTTCATGGAAACGAACGAATAAGAGTGTCTTCCAGGTGTCCCAAGGATGAAGTGTATTAGGATAATTTCATAATAGGACTTGCAATAGGTAAGCCTACGATTATGATAAGGGGATGGGAAAATAAATTTTAGACAAAGGGATACTTTTGTCTAGGGACAACACTATTTTTTCAATGATTTGGTTGGGTTCCCAAGTCACAAAAAAAGTAAGGCTATCTATGAGGCCATGACTGTTAGGGAGTGCCAAGGTGTGCAAGGAATGCCAGGAAGTGATAACAAATGCTAGAAAGTTCCAAGGCATGTTAATCATTCCAAGACATGCCAAGTGTTAAGGCGTGTCAATAGGTGTTAGGTGCTAGGGTGTAGTGGCAACACATGCTAGGGAGTGCCATGGAACATAAGGGATGGCTACTTTCAATTGCATGTAAATGAATTAATAAGAGTGTGTGATAGGGAGTGTTAGCAAGTTCTAGGTGTGCTAAGGAGGCATTGATAAGGTATGTTAGGTAGTGCCAGGGAAACAAAAGGAAGGACTAGCTTCAATTGCATGGAAATTAATGAATAATAGTCTATGATAGGGAGTGTTAGCAAGTTCTGGGTGTGGTAAGGCGGCATCTCTAGAAAAAATTTGGGAGGGTTTGGAGAAAATTTTGTGATATGGTGTAGAATTGCAATTTTTTGGCAATGTTCTGTCTAGGAGTGCAGCGAGCTCATGCTGTGCTTATTCCTCATGGCTCCAAATGATGTAAAATCAACATTTTTGGAAAGAATATGACCCCATCTCAAACCTCATTTTCCCACTTTCCTAGTCTGGGGCTCAGGTTATGAGAAATTTGAAAAAAAAGAGGCCAAAAATCACCTTTTTGCCCCTCTCTTTCCATTTCGTTGCGCACCTGGAGACACCTTGGGAGAAATGCCATATCTCAACTAAAAATGGGTCATTTTGAGTGAACAAATATTCTAAAGAAATCTACACTCTCCTGTATTTCCAGAAAAGGATTTCGATCTAGATTTGGACTTCAGAAATGCACTCAATCGGTGTACACTTGGAAATTTCTAAGCTTTTTGTAAAATTTTCACTATGTAATTTTTTGTAACTCCTACTTTGATTTTGGTAAAAGTCAAAAAGGTGAAGTAGATGAATGTGAGGGGTAAAAGTAAATTTAAATAATGGGTGGTTATTATTTATAAGCCATTTTGATGTAAATTTGACCTCATTTAAGAGAGAGAGGTTGGAGTCAAAGTTAATTGTAGAAGTCATTTTTAATTTCCCTAAACATTAGGGTTTGGTTAGAACACCTCATGGAACACTTCCTAGAGTCATTGATTTGACCCCTGGGAGTGGGGAGATGTTTATTTAGTCTTTATGTATCATTTTATCAATGATAGAATGGGTTGGATTTTAGAGGAGAGAACTATTGTAGCTTGTACTTGGACATTTTCTGGAAATCAAAATACACAATTTGCAACTATTATCTAGGAATTCATGTGCAATAAGTTTGTGATGTTTTTTTTTTCTCTGTTATAGCTTTATATGAAAGATATTAATCTTCTCTTTCCATTCATCAATTATTAAAAGGTTTTCCTTATATTTTATAAACAAAATTCTTTGCATAAAGCTCTGTTTTGATGGGAAAATCATTATGTGTTACTTTATTTCTTGCTTAATGAATTCATGTTTCATGCTCATTAAGACCTTTAGCTTCTTCTAAACACTACACTACACCAAAAAACCCTAAGATCCATCACAAAAGTAATGCTACCTTGCTCCTTTTTATATTTGTTGTTGTAACCCTTTGATCCTCTTCCCTAGCTACCTAGTTTTTCTCCCTTATCCAGCAACAAAACCCTAAATTTTCCAAAACCCACCTAAGCCTAGCTATCTAGCCTAAAATCCTTTACATTCCAGTCATCTCTTTGTTGTGATTTCATAGAGAGCTGCCAAACTAAAATCTTGGTTTGTAATTGCCTTCGTCGATCTCCTCATCAGCCTGGGATATTGTGGAGGATAACAAAGGGCATGAAAACTAGGGAGTGTCTAGGTGTTCTAGTGAATGTAATGTTACCAAGTCATGGAAAAATGTAATGCTAATTGTAATCTCATGAATGCCAAGGTGTGTTAGGGAATGATAGGGCATGCTAACATGTGCCAGATAGTATAAAGACATGTCAAATAATATAAGATGTGCCAAGTGCTAAGGCATGCCAAGATGTACAAGGGTGTGACAATGCATGCCAAGGACTGTCAAGGGAACAAAAGGGAGGAACAAGTTAAACTACAAGGCAATGAGCACATAATAGGGTTAACAAGTCATCAATTTACCTTTTCTGCGAGGGGCATGCTATGAAAACCAACACTAGGTGCCAATAGGTGCCAAGTGCCAAGTGTCATTACATTCTAAGTGCCAAATATTCCTTTGTTTCTTCTCATCTAGTTTCCAATAATTAATCTCAAATAAGTTTAATAGTAAACCATGCCAAATCATACCAAGTCATCTCAACGCATGCCAAACATGCTAATACTTTCCAAGTTCCAAGTGCCAATGTGCGTTTGGGAGTGTGATGCATGCTATGAAGTGGAAGAGCATATCGAAGAGTGCTAAGGTGTGCTAGAGAGTGCCAATGCATGCTGAGGAGTGTTAGGGAGTACTAGAACAAGACAAGGGAGAACTAGGTCAAAATGCATGGAAGTGAATGAATATAAGGGTGTGTCGAGGAGTGTTAATGAGTGCTAGCTGTCATGCCAAGGAGGGAGTGACAAGGCATGCTAAGCATGGGTAAGGCACACCAAGGAATAGCAGGGAATGTCAAGAAGTGCTAGAGTGTGCTAGGTATTTTCGAGGTGTGCTAGCATGTGCCAAATACTGCCAAGGCATTCCAGGTGCTAAGACATGCTAGGATGTGCATGGTGACATAGTATGCCAATATGTGGCAAGGAGTTTGAAGGAAACGAAAGGAATAAACAAGCTAAAATGCAAGGAAATGAACACATAAGAGGGTTAATAAGTCAAGACTTTATCTTTTTCAAAATGGGCATGTTAGGCACACTAATAATATGTTCCAATACATGCCAAGTGTCAATGTGTTCCAAGTGCTAATGTTTTTCAATGCAATATTATGCCAAGGTGTTCCAGGGCATGCCAACACATGATAGGGGAGTGTTATTCTATGCTAAGGCATGCCAACATGTGCTTGGGCTTCCTACTAATGTCAAGATGTTCTAGGTACAAAGATGTTCCAAGACATGCAAGGTGCCAAGGAATGTTAGTGTACTATTCTAAAGCATGTTAAGGTGTGCCATGAGTGTTGAGGAGTGCTAGGTCTCTCTCATTAATAGAATTGATAGAGCTTGATTATGTATTAAATAATATAGTTCCTACACACACTAATGGAACTTTATTTTAAGGAAATTTACTAGATAATAAACCTGATAGAGATAAATCATGTGTTGACTCATAGGAAAACTATATTCTTATGACTTGAGGGAAATGATACACACTAATTAATTCTTAACAAATTGACTGATTATTATAACTACTATGACCTTGGACACATAATAAAAAAGACTCCACAATAATGGTCTTAAATCGTTATCTTTTGACACAAAATATAGTAAGAAGTACATAGCTTCATAAAAAAGTCATTGGAATGATCAATGATGACGAACATTTTTTGACTGTCACCAAAAGTAACAAAAAAGAGCATTGGTTAGGTTCAATAAAATATTGTCACTAGAAATGTCACCAAAAAGAGAACTAGTGATGGGCCTTTAATGATCCTCACCAAAAGTGTCACCAAAGAGAAAATTAGTGACGGGCCTTTAACGACCCTCACCAAAAGTGTCATTGAAAATGGATTTGGTGACAAACCTTGAAGGACCATCACTATATACACTTACAACAATGATTTTTTAAACACCATCACCATATGTGACATTGGTGATGGACCTTAAAGGTCCGTCACAAGAATGAAGTGTCATAAAAAACTCATTGGAATGATCAATGATGATGAACATTTATTGACCATCACCAAAAGTAACCAAAAAGATCATTGGTGACGGTCAATAAAATATCATCACTAGAAGTGTCAACAAAGAGAGAATTAGTGATGGACATTTAATGACCCTCACCAAAAGTGTCACCAAAGAGAGAATTAGTGACGAGCCTTTAACGACCCTCCCCAAAAGTGTCATTGAAAATGGCTTTGGTGACAAACCTTAAAGGACGATCACTATATACACTTACAACAACACTTTTTTAAAGACCATCACCATATGTCACATTGGTGATGGACCTTAAAGGTCCGTCACAGGCATGACCCTCACTAATGACCTTTTTTCTTGTAGTGTGATACATTCCTTTCAAATTCATTTAGAAATAAACTGACATAATCTATTCCATCATAATATGGTAAATTATGTACTTCAATTAGCAAAGAGTTTTTGTAATTCTATTACACCACAGAGTAGAAATTTCATGCAACCGATTCTACTAGTTCTCCAATTTTTCATCTGACTCTGAATGACATGAACTATCCTTCTTCCAGCTTATCCATTTATCTGCGGTGGGGTTGATCCAATTTTTGTCACGCGCAGTTAACTTGTAAATGTGGTCAATATCTTCATCCCTGTATTCTTCACAGATGGGTTCTATATAATGTGCTTCTTCATAGGGATCTAAAGGAATAATGACCCTAGTATTGTTCTTTTCAAATACCATACTTCTCCTTTTTAGATTGATTATAGCATCCATATCAAAAGCCCAATCGATTTTGAGTAAAGCTGGATATGGATTACTGTCATCCACAATCTCAATGACTTTAAAATACACTATCACAATTGCTCCTTCAATATTCACCATAATTCCGTGCAACCAACCCATCGAGATAATATTTTATTGGTTGGCCATGCACAACTGAATTGGTGATGATTACAACTTTCGTTGCCCCATCCACTCCCAATTCTGCTTTGGAAACACATTTGCATTCGATCCTAAGTCCATAATTACTTGATCCATTTCAAATTTTCCAATATGCATAGTTAAACGCATTTACCAACCAATTCTTTTCTTATTTTTGATGAACTTATTTACTACGCATTGTTCAAATAGTGGCTTCTCTTTACTAGCACAGTTTTCAATAAGTTCTTGCAACCCTTCCACTGCTTTTTGGTGCCTTAGAAACTTCATACATGTCTACATAAAGGACTTCAACACTGTCGAATCAGGGTTCTCCATTGCAGTACCTACTTCAGGTTTGTTCTTTCAGGGTACTAGTTGCGCCTTTGTCCTTGATGTTGAAGCT
The DNA here is from genome assembly GCA_000404065.3 of Pinus taeda. NCBI lineage: Eukaryota > Viridiplantae > Streptophyta > Pinopsida > Pinales > Pinaceae > Pinus > Pinus taeda. The sequence continues at coordinate 31,554 of APFE030038612.1, forward strand.
CCCGGGTCTATGAAACTCTTCTTCACCTCCAAGAAATTTTCCTTTTCCTTCTACTAACTGAACCTAATATTCTTCTCTCCTACCTTCCTAACCCATGTATCTACCACAAGATTTGTACTCCCTTCTTTATCTTTGCCTATAGTTGCACCACTTCGTGTCACAATATTAATGCTTAGGCTATCTTCGTGTGGCTCGGATCACATCATTTGTATATTTTGTGCACGCTGCTAATTCTTGTTTTCCTGCAACTTAGCCATTAAAACAAGGCAATCTTCTATCACATGGTAAAACTGTCTATAATATTGACATGAAGGGTGAGTGGGATTCTGACAATCTCATGCATAATGTCCAATTTCGCCACAATTATAGCATATGATCTGACCCCGACTACATCCAGCGCCTCCACCTCGACCACATCCTCAACCTTGGAATCATCCGCGGATCATAGGTGAACCATTATCTTCATGTGCGCGACCTTTAGCTTGCATCCTATATGTCATAGTTCTATCTACCATCAATTCATATCTGCAACAATGGCTCTCATAATGTCCTACTAATCAAAAAAACTTACAAAATAATTGTTGTTGTGTTTGCACATATTTCTATAGCAAATAGCAGTGATCGGTCGGGTACTGGCCTACAACTCGGAAAATACTATGCCATATGCTTGGTCAAGTACTTGGTCCAGCACTAGGCTTTGGCTTCAAAGGATTGGGACCTCTGCCAGCAAAATAATCTAGGTCAACATGACATTGATCCTTGTAGTGACCTTCCTTTCTACACATTAGACACCATATTTCTGATTGCATCTCAGATCGAACTTCCTTTCCTTTCTTCATGTCTTGCAACTCCATATGCAAGCTTGCCAATTGGGATTGTATATGTTGAACCCCTATGTGAGTGTCTTGTACCGGCGAAGCTTCTAACTTCATCATGATTTCCAAAGCTTCGACCTGTGTCCCAATCTTTTGCTATGATAGTGGTAATTTGAGGTGTGGCAATAACGCAACTATATAACACTCTTTATGTTGTTCATCAAAGATGTGGAAGTTGACTTTTCCTAGAAAACATTTTAACATCTAATTTACATCGCAAGCAGTCTCATTGAAAGCTTGCTTTATTTCCTTTATTTCTGTAATTCACTGTGACTACGATTTGAGTTTCTTAAACTCTACGTTTAGTGCGTTCTTCATTGCAGCTAGTGAAGCAACTGGATTTGTCGTAATGTACTTGATATACCACGACAAAATTATGTCCTATAGCGTTGTGACAAGATGCACTTTATTCATATCATCGTAATTGATCTAATGCGCTTTCTACACAGCTTCTGTGACAAACCAAAATTGATTAGGATCCTCTGATCCCTAAACCTTAAAGATATAAATATTTACTATGTTAGCCATGTCGAATAGTGGTGGTGGAGGTGGAGGTGGAAGTGTAGGTGTAGGTGTATGAGGTGGAGGTGAAGTGGAGGTGGAGTGGATGAATGAGGGATCCCATAAGTGTCTTGAGTTTCTAAATGCACCGCACCTTTAGGTGTACTAGGGTTGCTCCTTTCTTCTTCACTTTCTGATTCACCCAATAATGCACTATACTCACACTTAATAAATTTGTCACAATCTACTCTGAACCTTTTTCTACTTCACATATATCCAATATGGCTTATTTTAAACATCAATCTATAGGAATAACACCCTTTTCACATAACAACATCTTAATCCAAAGCTTTAAGGAATTCAGATGCTTTCCTCATGGACCTCTGAAAATCGGCGCTCAACTTCACTATAGGATATTGTTGTGTCAATTGCAAATTCAGTAATGAATCCTCCAGAGGATACTATCGATCTAGTAATCAAGAACTCTAGTGACCTTATTTTCAGACTCCTTAAGTCGCTTAATTAGCTCTACGGTCCACACAATAGGATCGTCATGTTTCCAACAAGGCTCATTTGTAGCTAGCTTTGAGAGCCACTTGTGCAGCTCTATTAGCGAATGATGTGAAAAATATCTCGTGTTGTTCCATATAGATATACCTCTATACCCACCTTTTTGTCGACTAGCATGGGTTTCTTCTTTCCTGTGCTACGAATTCATGCAAATTTTGATCTATCCAAATTTGGATCTCTTTTCTAGTTGATCGCCACATCACACATCCCTTAGATAGATCCCGATCCCAACAACATAACCATTTGTTGCCTTGAAGGGCTTAGATGCAAGTTCAGAATTAGTTGTGCTAACTAAAAAAACCCTATACTATAGGACCTTTTGGCAATGATCTACATAGCGCAGATCACAGTCTCACCCGAGGTAATATTGGGAGATGCTAGAACCAAGTTTCTTCATCCAAAGGGGTTATGCAATGTGGTTATAAGGTTTCTTCAGTTTAGTGCTTAATCCGACCTTCACGAACCATCAATCTTATTGTTACAGTGATAGAGTGTTTTTGTACTTAACATATTCGTGAGCTGCGTGTAACTAGTCTAACATAGTTTTTGAATCTTTGTGATGCACTTGCAGAAGAAATGTACAAAAGCGAACCATAAACAACATAAAACACAGAAACTATGTGAACATAAGAAAATACATAGATCATTCTTAGATTCTTCTTTATTAGCTTAAGTCTTCGCAAATACAATATTTCTGACCCTATGCACACAGTTGCAGACATACCAAGGTCTCCACGCACACAGCTATAGGAGCCTTCCCCTTTGCCCAAATACAGAAATATCTCCTAATCACAGACTCAAAAACATTGCATTCAACTTAGATGACTCCCCTAGACTTGCTAAGACATCCATTTATATATTATTCTACCCTTACAATACCATGGTCCACAAACCATAGGCGGAGCTCAAAATACTCTAGATAATCGCATCCCTTTACAAAATAATGGGCCTTGACTAACCCTAAAGGCCATTTGACTCTTATAACCCTGTGCTAATCATGTTCCACCCCTCAAAATATGAATTCTTTACATGAATTAGACAAAACTTAGACCTGGGGGACCCCTACCCAACATCGTTGTATGAAATTAGGTCATCATGATGATATTGGTATGTTATGATGCTAATCTGTTGACTGAGAAAGGGCAAGAGATGCAGATCATTAAAGTGAAGCTGAAACAATGGAATTTTAGGTAAGAGTAGATCATCATAAAAGTATTGTATGTTTGGCATGCAGGTATATTAGGTAATGGATTATTATATTCATTAGGGTCATATACATTAGCTTTATGTACATGTCTATTGATGTTATGGTTACATACATGATAGATGCTAGTTGATTAGAGTAGTCATATGCACATGTGTCAGATTTTCATGAGTGGTAGTAACCTGTGGTTGTATGCATTTCTCTTGTTGTTATATGCTAGTAACTTGATGACTAGGGTTATTACATTAAGATCTTGATGTTATATGTATCGTATTAAGTTGGATTGGTCTATGCAAATGGTTAGGGTTATGGAATTCAGGTATGAGCTAATATAATTGAGATATCATGTTGTACTAATATAGACTGATCATACGTAACCGATTGTTATTCATGAACAACAAATGTTTATGAGCTTATGATGTGAACATGTTAGTTAGTTACTGTTATGGATATCATGATCTTATTTGTGTTTGAGCTTATGTGTTGTGAAGTTAAACCATGATGACTAGATTGATTATGCAGACAAGAAGACTCCCCTGAGATACATTAAGATATGAGGTTTCTTATGTCATCTACTTTGTGCTTGAATGTTTGATTATGTCGTCTATTTGGTGTTTGACTGTTGGTGTCTATTATATCATCTATCTATTGTTGAATTTTTTATTACTTGCATGATATGAGTATGTGTCTGTAAGATTTCTTGAATGAACGACCTTGTTTTAAGATGATTTTACTAACATATACGTGTTGAGATAACTGACATGTACTTGAGTATAATAGGTGGTAGTTGTAGTATTATGTCTAATGGTTATGAGTTGACTATGCATTATGACATGATTACTAGTCTTGGTAAAGGTTGATTTCAAATTGATAGATATGATTGTCTTGATATTTGGAACATGTTTTTGACATGTGTAAACATTGCAAGAAACATGCTTGGTATTAGCATGACAAGGTAATAGTTGATGTGTTTATATAACTAACAGTTGGATGATGTGACAGTGCATAGTAACACTCAATTGCAACAAGGAAAAGGTCAAAGAAAGGAATTGGGCAAGAATTATTTTGGCTATGTTTGGAAACCCTAATTCCAAACGAATGAGTTCTTTGCATACAAGAGGCCTTCTTAACCTTAATATTGTCTGAGATTATGTGGATATGTGCTAGATTCATGAACTTGTGTTTGATAGGTATATTAGCTATTCCCTAGTTACAGGTGGATCTTTCAAGGGAATTGGAGTCCCTTGAGAGATGGCATGGATGTGTTTAGTTGCAAGCAACATGTTTGGCACAACAAGGTAAGGTAAATAGTGTATTATTATGTTTATTTATGCATTGATAGTTATGTGTTGATGGCAGTATGATGCAAGGGATTGCATGGAAAAGAGGCTTCCATGAAATTTCAAAGAAGGCTGAGGTTGAGCTTTCCCTTGGAAGCCTTGAGAACCATGGGGATTGATTCATGGTGTTTGTTGTTAGTCTTTTGCTTTTAGCCTTTTGGTGATTTGTTGTGCTTGATTACAGTTTCATTTGTGGATTGTGCATGGCCATGCCACTTTGGTTGTGGTCTCGTATTGTTTTTGGTTTGCCATGGTTTTCTTCTTGTTTGTTTCTTTTCTTTCCTTTTATGTTTAGGGTGTGGGGAATTGGTTCGGAAAGAGGAAAGTTAATGGAGCTTGGGGAGAGGTGAATGAACCCTAATAGGTGATGTAAGGCCTGGATGAAGCTTAGTGCATGTATAAGGGAAGTTGAAGGCAAGCGTATAACAGCTAGTTGGATTGGTTGGGTCCATTGGTGTAAATGGACGATGGTGAGATAATCAAGAGAAAAGTAATTAGGAAAGGTAAAGTAAATATATTTGAGGTGTCAGATGCCTTAGCTATGTTGGGAATTGTTGTTCTCGATGTTGTACATGCGTTGCACGGATAAAGGAAGTTCTCTTAACCTTGGCCTTATGATATTTGGTAATTATGTTGTGATCATGATTGTGTCGATGTGTGTGTGTGTGTGTATATATATATATAGATATATGTATGTATGTATGTATGTATGTATGTATGTATGTATGTATGTATGTGAATATGTCATTTTCTGGCAAGATCATGATTGTTTTGAGCTAATTTTGTATATATGTATGTATCTATGTGTCTATGTCACTATTTGACATGGTCATCAAGAATCATTCTTGTGGAGGAATCATTGCTTATGCAGGTGAATGGCATGAAGAGATTCCTGGTTCATGAGGAATCAAGTGGGAAGAGTAGCCTGACATATCTCTGAGGTTAGTAGCATGTGGATATGAATTGATATTATGTGATTATACTATGTCTATTTTTATGTTATGGACAAGCTAATGCTGCGAGATACATGAATGAAATGAAAACAATGTGATGTGCGACATGCTAGGATAAGCATGGATGGCGGAGGGACACTGGAAGCAAGGTTGCTTGGTAGAGATAGTGTGGTTTTAGATGTGTGTTACTACTGTTGTGCATATATTGTATATGTTGTACATTTTGCATCTGAGATGTTGTGCGCATGTGGTGTTGTGTATATATAGTGTGTGTACATGTTGTTATGCAATGTTTTGTATAGGGTGGTACATATAGTGTTGTGCGAATATTGCATATGCAATGTTGGGTATCGATGGTGCTATGTACATGTTGGATATGCGGTGTTGTGTGCATATAGTGCTTTGCACATGTTGGATATGTAGTTCTATGTACATGTGGTGTTGTGTGCATGTTGTACATGTGGTGCTATGTACATATGGTGTTATGTGCATGATTGTATAAGTGGTGTTGTGAGCATTTGGTGTTATGTACATTTTGTACATATGATGATGTGTATAGGTGGTGTTGTGTACATGTCGTGCATACGGTACTGTGTACATGTGGTTTCGTGTACATGGCATGCATGTGGTGTTGTGTACACATTGTACAGATGGTACAATGTACATGTGGCATTATGTACACATTGTGCAAGTTGTGTCGTGTACATGTGATGTTATGTACACATTATGCAGGTGGTGTTGTGTATAGGTGATATTGTGTACATGCAGTATTATGTGCATGTTGTATATGTTGTGTTGTGTACATGTGGTATTATGTATGTGCATGGTGTATTCGTGATATCATGACACATGTATTCATTGTGTTGTACTCTATGTTCATATATGTATTGTGTTGTACATAGGGGTAGGTGTATGCATTTTGTTGTGGTGTACATCAGGTGTAGGTGTATGCATTTTGTTGTGGTGTACATCAGATTTAGGTGTATGTATTATCTTGTGTTGTGCACTGGGTGTAGGTGTATGTGTTGAATGTCAGGTATAGGTGCATGTATTGCATGGCATTGTATGTCATGTGTGGTTTTATGTGTGTGATGCACACTATGTGTATGTGCACATGGTTGAGGAGAATGCATTGGGTGTTTATCAGGTGTGGAAACTGATCCGTAGTGCATACAAAATAAAGACAAAGGTAGAAGCTAAGGATTGATTAAAGGATAACTATCAATGTTTTATTTCAGTTTTATTATGCGTGTGAATTATGATTTTGGTTTATGATGGTTACATGTGATTTATGATTTTGATCTATGATGGTTTTGTTTTGAGCTAACCTCATGTGATATATTTATACATGATGATTTGGTCAAAGATGCTAATTTGACTTGTTGTGACAGGAAGTAAACATGATTACCAGTGTACCTTATTGACGAGCTACCAATGAGGTATCATTTGAAATTATTTTAATCTAATGGAATTTATGTGCTTGGTACAGGAAGCACAAAAATACTCGGTTGGGTTGTTGAAATCGATTGCAAGAATTAGCAGCAACAGTGAAAGGAATTGGAACAAGCAGTAGTATGTTGGTAAAGCACTTCAGGAGTAGGGCCATTGTGGGACATTGGTACCCAATAGTTTCCATTAATTTCCATGGGAATGTTATGACTATTATGATGGTTTTGAGGTAGGTATATGCCTTGGTTGTTGACCTTCCGATGCAAGGAAGTCTTTCCAAAGCATGGATCACACGAGATAGGGGATGTCGGGGAACTTGGAAGGTGAGTGACTGCAAAGAAGGGGGTGAGAGAGAAGGTTGAAGAACGACCCATGAGCAGAACATAGATTATTTGGGCATAGCTATTTGAATAGAGAACTTAGGTCTGTTGCTACTAGGCATGATTAGAAAAGTCTGTGTATGTTCATAAGGTGCAACCAACATGAGTATCACCTGGGGGAGTTAATCAAACAGGTTGAATATCTACCCATGGGAAGTAGTTAAAATGGTAGATGGATGAAATTTCCTGAGGAACTGTGTGGCAAAGAAAGGAAGGTCGGGTATATATTTGTTTTGGTCATTAGCATTTCCAAATGAAATCAAATGCACATTGGGAGTGTGTGCTAGAACAATGAGCTAGTAATTGTTCACTGAGAGGAAAAGTGGCGTAGGAATATAACATTGGACATTGAACGTAGCTTTGACTATGGTAGTGGATTATGTACTTCCTGGGAAGGAGGTGAATCCTGGTACTACTTTTGAGGGTGGAGGTGTGAGCCTCTTGACTCCCTTGTTGATTGATATGGATATGGTATCCTTTTATTTGTTGTTTTAGCAAATGTGCATATGTGTATATGTGGTTATTGTAAATACCATAATGATCTATATTATAAAGCTCCAGTGGTATGTTGTCATGTTGTCATGATGTTTTGTTTTTGAGCAGGTCATTCATTGTAAATACTGCAACGAGATAATTATAAAGCTCCATAGGTAGTTTGTTTTCTTTTCAACAGTTTTGTTGAGGTCTTTGTGTGGTTTAACACCAAGGATGGTGTTCCCCAAGGGGGAGGGTTTTGTAACAACCCTGGTGAAAATTCCATGTAATAAAAGTAAATAAAGGAAAAATAAGACCACAGGTAAGGGACACATATTCTAAGCTAAATGTTGGGCAAATATATCCTAGTGGGCATCACTGGATTTGTTTATGTCTAAAGGAAATTGGCAAAGGCAAAGGCATTTTTGGCTCACTTATTTATGAAAATAAAGGAAAATAGGAGAAAAGGTAAGTGAAAGGTCACAGGTTGCATGTGAGGAGGAAATTGAAGAAAATAGATGCCTCATTGATAAAAAGGCTTATGAGGATTAGTTGGCAGGCTTGGTCAGTATTAAGCTTGGTTAGTTCAATTTTGGAGCTCTCTCATTACTCTCTCTCTCTCTCTCACTCTTGGACACTTAGATTTTTCTTGGAGCACTCTAGCTTTGGAGTAAGGAAGGAAAAGAAAGCAAAGGGAAAGGAAGGAAAGCAATGATCAAAAAAGGAAGAGCAGGATCAAGCAACTTCAGCATGAATACTTGCAGGTAACATATTACATGTGCGATTTCTTGGTTGGTTTTGACATGCATGACTTTGCATGTTGTTGTATTGTTCTCTTGTTTTCAGTGGCATGGTTTTTTTAGGTTATGAAAGTGGTTTTCAGCCTAGCCTTCCCTTTTTTTAGATGTCATGGTGTGTTGGGATGTTGATCTCATTTTTGAGCTTTGGAATTGCCAGACGGATTTCAAACTCTGGGGTGGTTATGGTCTCAAGGTTCATTTCAAAAGGCATAGGAATCCCTTGACCAATTTTGGTGGGATACATGGTAAATCCCAAGGGAAGTGTCTCGGTTTAGGGCCTAGTGATCTGGGATTGGATTGTAGTAAAGCCTGATAGACAAGGAGATGAAAAATTCCTCAAGGATAGTGATGGATTTTAGATGGAATTCCAAGTTCGGTTTAGTTTTGTGATCGAAGCATCGATTTTGGTGTGATCACGGTTTGGTGAGGGTGGAGGTGGTTTAACCTTTGGATTCCCTTGGTTGTTTTTGGATTGGTTTATCCACTGATATCCCACATTCATGCTTGGAATATGGCATAGGGGTGACTAGCTAAATGAAATATTTGGTCTAGCCATGTCTACAGTCGGGTGCTACGTGGAAGTCTCAAACCTGGTCGGATTTTCCTATGTTTAATAAAAGTTAAGCTCTCTTGCTTTTGTACTTATTAATATGTGGATTTAATGGTTGATATCTCATTGTTATTTTCATGGTTTAATGTTGGTTATATGACTGGTTATTGTTATGGTTATTTCATGTATTTACTTGTAACTAAAAGGATAACATATGAAATACCTAATTGATGTAATAACAGTTCAAGGGAGAAGGTGGTGATCATTCTTGTCATGTCTCGTAAGAGTTTTCAGGAATTCACGCTCTGTCTTGTATCCTATACCTGTAGATTGTATTGATGGCAAGTGTTTGAAATAATGTCAGTCCCAGTTGGGGATGGTCAGGCGTAGTCCTGGAGTTAGTTTTTGGTTTATTAGTCTTGTCATCATGTGTTTAATGGATTCCGTAAGTTACAACAAGTTTTGGGTAGTGCCTGGAATTCTAGGCTTGAAAAATGCCTTAAATCTCGTAGACTCTAGCACAATTATGCTAGAAATATTCCTTGGACACAGGCATGCATGCTTGTGGGAGTTAGCATGCCCATAGCATGGGAGTTTCCAAAGGTTTAATAGCTTAAAAACTCAGTGGGACCCAGGGGCATGATACCTATATGGCTGGGATGGATCCTGGAGTGTTGTTGTTGATATGGAAGGTATGTTTGATGTGTTTCCGTCGATTCCACTTCATTAACGACACCTAGGAGGTTGAGTCATATCATAGTAGCCTCTTGTCACATGTTTACCTCGGTTGGCCAATTACTTGGGTAGATATGGGAGGAGGGTGTTACACGGAGAAAAAAAATAAAAACACTCAGAGATTTATACATAGGATTACGTGGGTGGAAATAATAATTGCATCAAGTACATCATTAGATAAAATAAAGAAGATTAATTTAGAATGCTAAATTTCCAAAATAATATTTCTAGTATTTATAATGATAATGAAATACTCATAGAAAACCAAGCATCATTGCTTTTTGGAGGGTTTTATAAATGTCCATTATAAGTTTAACGATATTTCCTTTATTAATCTTGAAGGAACAAAATAACCAAGCTCTATTGTAATTTTGAATTTTACTTCAAAACCACAGGCATGTCCTCTACTGCAAGCAGGCATCCATAGCCTTGACATGGTTGACTTTTTAACCCTTTGAGATGCCATTATACCATTTACCAAGGAAATTTAATTCTTTTTCCATATATAATAATTTACAGAAGACCATTATTATGGCATGGTAACTAGTTAGCAACAATGCCATTCACTAGAGCTAGTGAGGTGAACAAGTCAACTCCTAATGAGACCTTTATTCCTTTTACCTAAAGGCCAAATTCCATTACCCTGGATCGGTAACCAGAAATGGTAATGTATCTTCACTAGATCCTATGATCATGGTAGATTGGATCATGATGAGACCTCTTATCATCTACTAGATTGTGATTTTTATTAATCTTTGTGGATTGCTCAGTAAATGGGGTGGTTGTCAACTCCTTAAGAGTTAGGGATGGTGTAAAAAGTATTATAGTAATTACTTTTATAGCTTGCTAATTTTGTCCTAAAAAATTATGATCGTTTAATATTTAAAGATTGGAGTGAAAAGATGCTCCTTAAATGGTGATGAGAGGAATGCATTATGAGAGCTTTTGTAATTTTTCATACATTACTAAAAAGGATCAAGAATCATGGAAATTTATAATTCTAATAATGATTTCTCATAAAATATTCTCCAATGATAACCATTAAACAAGTTAGTTTTCCACCATCATATGAAGGGGAGACTAAGAAAATATTCCTTTCCCTAAGGAAATAAAGACATTACTAAGCTAGGAAATGATAATCGAATGTCAAAAATCAATGGCTGTAGCTAAAGGAGACAACACTATGACTAAGGAAACAACAAGCGTGATAAAGGAAACAGTGGCTGCGACTGAGGAAACAACAACTGTAACTAAGGAAATGATGGTTGTGACTAAGGAAACAACAGTTGTGATAAATGAAACAACGGATGTGACTGAAGAAACAACAACTGTAATTGAGGAAACATTGACTAAGACTAAGGAAACAACAACTGTGACTAAGGAAACAACAACTGTAACTAAGGAAACAACAACTATGACTAAGGAAACAACAATTGTGATAAAGGAAGAAATAAATGTAACTAAGGAAACAACAACTATAACTAAGGAAATAACAACTGTTGGAAAAATATTAGCGATTTATTTATTTATTTATTATTATTATTATTATATTTCTCAGAAAAATCATAAAGCATATTTCTCAAAAAAAATTTACTTGGTTGTGACCGTGGGGAAATTTCCTTGTTAACTACAACCTGCAAATTGGCTTCATTAACAATTTCGTGAAGAACAGATTCTCGAGTGAGTGGCCAATGGTATAGATAGAGTTGATGCCCATTGGCAAGGAACAAAATGCCAGTATTGTTAATTGTGGTAAGGCATATCATCCCATTGTCATAAACATCAGTAATTTCGTAAGGGCCAAGCCATCTTGTTTGAAGTTTACCTAGAAAGTCTTCGAATCTGGAGTCATATAGCAACTCCCAATCTCCTTTGTGAAAGTTTTTCTTTTTGATCATCCTATCATGCCATATAGCTCTTTGTTGTTGAATTATGGTAGTATGTTGCAGAGTAAGAAGACGTCTTTCATCCAATTCATTAAGTTGTTGTAAGTTTTGTTCTCATGCTTCTGTGAGATCCAATCCAACTTCCTTGGTGGTTCTGAGAGTCTTAATGTCAAATTCAATCGGAAAAATGGGTTCCTTACCGAAAATGAGCTGATAAGTTGAATAGCCAGTAGTATTGTGCCAGGTTGTCTGATAGCCCCATATGGATTCCGAAATCTTGGCATCCTAGTCTCAGTGATTTGTAGATACTGTTTTAGTTAAAGTTTCCTCAAGAATTTATGAGTGCTTTCCACCTACCCATTTTCTTATTGATGATAAGGAGAAGTAATTATATGTTTGATATGATAATTTTGTAGCGTGGCTAAAATTTTATGAGCAGTGAAATGTGATCCCTTGTTTGTTACAAGCTCCCAAGATAACCCATATTGAACAAACAGTTCGAACATAAAATTGATGACTTCTTCTTTTGTGGCCCTTGGGAGTGATACTGCTTCCACCCATTTAGTAACATAATATGTGTTGAATAGAATGTATTCTTTCTTATTTGAAGGTGGATTAAAGGGGCCTACAAATTCCATTTCCCATCTTTTGAATGGTTCTAACTGAATTTGCAGTTGGAGGCGAATTTCGTCAAATTGAATGGGATGACCCATCCTTTGGCAACTATCACAACTCTGGAAATATTTCATCGAATATTTAAATATTGTGGGCCAAAAATAGCCTATTTGTAATACCTTGTGTCCATTTCTTTAATCAACAAAATGACTTCCACAGGGATCATCATGACAAATTCTAAGGATATCATAAATTTTATCTTCTCTAACACATCTTTGAATTTGAAGATCAACCCCTATAATAAAAAGGTAACCGTCCATCCATGAAAAGCATGTGTTGCACTGGATAATAAGCTTATTCTCCTAGGATGACATATGTGATGGTAATTTTCCGGTTGCCAGATAATTTTCTACATCAAAATACCAAGGTGTTTTAATGGTTATAGAAAATAAGTGTTCATCCAAGAATTGGTCCTCAACTGGGGAAGAATCAATTGCAACTGGAACTCAATAAAAATTATGCAAAAATATTTTATTTTCCTAACCGATATTTTATAATAATTTCAAATTCCTACATCAATAATAATCAGTGAGTTATTCTACCATTGGCAATAGGTTTGTTAGCTAAATAACTAATGGCAGAATGATCAGTGTATAGAAAAACTAGATTTCTTGTTATGTAATGGTGAAATTTATTTATGGCATAAACAACGGCCAAAAAATATTTTTTTGTCTGTAACACCTTCCTCCCACATGAACCCAAGTAACTATTCCAACCATGGTAATCATGAGATGAGAGACTACTATGATCAGATTCGACCTCCTATGTGACCTTGAGGAAGTGGAATCGACGGAAACATCACACACAATCATCCAACATCAGCAATAGAACCCTTAGGAGACATGTCAGCCACTCAAACAACCTGTCCCTGGGTCCCACTACTGTTATGGATCTCCTAGGCCATAGTCAGTCTCATGCTATGGGCAAGGTAGAAACCAACAACCTAAAGTCAGTCTCACAGGCTTGCCCGCCAACGACCAGTGACCAAAATTACCAGGTCTGTGGCAGTGACCCTGGGATTTAAGACACTTTTTCAGGCCCAAAGCCCAAGCCACTGCCCACAATGGAGTGATAGCTTGAAATCAATAAAATTAAAAGGAAACAATGATGCAAAAGCAATAAGCTGAAAAAGACCATAACCAAACCCTTACTAGCCATGTCAGGAATTTCATCAAACATATCATGAACATGTAACCTACAGGTGTAAACAACATAATTAAGTGTAGGGATCTCATACTGATCTAAGAATGGCTATGAACCATTATTATCTCATGTCATTTGCTGCATAATCATCTATTAGGCCATAGATACACTATCCATTCATTTACAAGTAAAAACATGATGAGAGCCATACATAGTTGTTGTCATAAAATATACATATAACTAGCATAATAGGAACATAATTATCATAAACATATCAACCATCAAAATCCACATATACATCAATACATTTGCATATGGAAATCAATGGAATGAATTTCTCATTAATGAATGCAATAAACCAACCGGAGATGGGACTACCACATTCCACCCGACCATAGAATGGTTGAGCGAAGTCTCTCTTGATCCATTCACCCCCATGCCATATTCCAAGCATGAATGTGGGACTCCAACCAAAAGAACCAACTAGGGCATACCGAGGCTAAACCACCTCACCCTCATCAACCAAAACCAGTCTTTACCGTAATCCATCCTAGATCACTAGGCCAACATAATGAATGCATCATAACAGGCTTTACCATGATCTCCACCTGATCACTAGGCCAAACAAGTATGGATGCCACCGGATTTCTCCACTTACACTGTGAGGAATTTTCCTGTCTCCTAGTCTCTCGGGCTTTACCGTAATCTAATCCAATCACTAGGCCCTAAATCGAGACATACTCTCTAGGATTTACCGCATATCCCAAACTCAGGATTACTAGGCCCAATGGAGAGCAATCCACCTCTTATCTTTATCGTATATCTTGTTATTCACCAGCAAGGATTCCTAGGCCCACTGAGGCAACACAATCCTAGCTTTACCGCAACCCACATTCTAACTCAAGGGTCACAAGGCTAGTGGCTTTACCATGATCCATAGTCCAGTTCAGGGGCCACTAGGCCATGTGCTCTATCATTCAGAGATCCACCCCACTAAGCTTTGAATCCATCTTGAAATCTAGCTCAACCAAGACATGAGAACCACATTACACCATGGCTATCTAGAAATGGCAAGGCTAGGCTGAAAGCACAATTACACCTGGAAAAACCCATGCCATGATAGAAAGTAACCACATGCAATGTGATGCATGCAAAATATAGGAAGGAAAATACACATGCAAGTTGATACCTGCAATGAAGCCTGATGTAGTTGCTTGATCCTGCCTTTCACTGCTTGATCTTTGCTTCCTCTTTCCTTCTTTTCCTTTCTCGATCCAATGCCAAAATTTCTCTAAGAAACTATAAGTATCCAAGAGTATGAGAGAGAGAGAAAATAATTAGAGAGCTCCAAAACACAACTGAAAAAAGGTTACCAACTAATCCTCAGAATCCTTTTTATGAATGAGGCCTCTATTTTCTTCATTTTCAATCATTTCCCTTCATTTTCCTCCTCACATGAAACCTATGACCTTTCACCTTCATTTTCTCCTAATTTCCATTGTTTTCATAAATAAATGTGCCAAAAATGCCATTTTGGATTTCCAAAGCCTTAGCCATTGCCTTTGCCAATTTCCTTAGCCATAAACAACCAAATGAACACCCCCTAGGATGTCTTTCCCAACATTCATCTTGGAATAAGTGTCCCATCAACCGTGGTTATTGTTTTTTAACTTTTATTACATGGAATTTTCACCAGGGTTGTTACACTGTCATGGTATAACTCAACTCAGTCGGTGCAAGATTTTTGCTGATGTAATAAATGTCATACAACTTTTAATCATCTTCTTGTCCAAGGACTTCTTCTATCGTCATATCTGATGCCTCTGAGGATATATGGAATGGTAGATTCTAGTTTGATCCTCACAACATATGAGATTTTGAGACCAACCTTTTCAGATCTACAAAAGAAGTGTCACATCTATTAGTCGACTCAAATTCCACATGTCCAGTCAATACATATAGAGGTGCCGCAATTTTTGAAAATTTTGTTATAAAATGACAATAATAACTAGCATAACTGAGGAAACTATGTACCTCTTTCTATGTTTGAGGAATAAGGAGTTTAAGAATTAGCTCAATCTTAGTTGGGTCCACCTGAATGCCTACAACATAAATAAAATGTCCCATAACTATGCCCTATGTCATCATCATATGAAATTTTTCATGACTGAGGCACAACCTGGTAGCTATACATCGTGCAAGAACCTTCTCAAGATTATGCAAGGCTTGGTCAAAATCATTATCATAAGGGGTAAAATCATCCATATATTGTTCAAGTTCCTCATTAATCAAATGAGAAAAAATACTAAGAATTTCCCTTTGAAAGGTCGATGGTGCATTTCACAGCTTGAATGGTAAGACTCTATATGAAAATGTTCCCCAAAAACATCTGAACGTGGTTTTATCTTGGTCTTTAGGGGAAATCTGAATTTGATTATATCCATCAAACCCATACAGGAAAGAAAACTATTTCTTTCCAGCAAGAGTGTTAAGAACTTGATCCACAAATGGAAGGGAAAAATGATCCTTTTGTGTGGCTTTATTCAATTCTCTATAGTTGGCATAAATTATCCATTTTCCATTCTTTTTAGGGACTACCACCAGTGATGAAACCCACTGACTATCAGAAATATGATATATAAAATTAACATCAAGAATTTTTTTAAGTTCTTGTTTTACTATATCTTTGAGGTGTGGATTTAGTCTTCTTTGAGGCTGGCGAATGGCTCAGGTATCTTTCTAAATATAAATATGATGTGTGCATAGTTATGGATCGATACCCTTCATATCCAAATATTCTTAGGAAAATGTTTTTTTTATATTTTTGAAGAATTTGAATCAGCCTTTCATGCCGAAGTTCGTTAAGGTTGGCGTTAATATTCAGGGTCTTGCCAGGCTCAATTTCGATAGGAATGCTATTGTGAACTACAGTCATGGGTATATGTTCAATGTTCAAGTCCTCTAGTGGATCTCCTTGGGCTTCATTATCAAGCACAACTTTCAACATTTAACAAGTCGAGTTCTCAATAATTGAAGGTTGATTAATGAATCCATTAATTTCCATCCTCAGTCTATTTTTTAAAGATAAGGGCTTTGTCAATAGTGAGAGGAGAGCATAAATTACCTTCCTGATATTCAGGTGGGGAACATCTAAAATCGTCAGTCAACATGCTAGGTTTAGTAGGGGGTATAAGATAAGATTCTTGACAATTGGTCCTTTAGAAATGGTCATACTTCTAGTTCGACACCCTATGCATGTGTCTACAATGGAAATCCATGGTATTCCTAATATCAAAGAGTGTCCTTCTAGTTTGTTTTTAGGATTGGGGACTAGAAAATCCACTAGGTATTCTAAGGAATCTATAGAGATTACGATATCGTCTAATGTCCCTTCGAATTTTACTATGGATCTGTCAGTTAGTTCCAACATGGTTGGAGTCAGTTTAAATCTAGTTATTCCAAGGAGTCCACAAGTTTCAAGTGTTATAATATTTATGGTTGCTCCCAAGTCCACTAAAGTGTTTGATATATCCCTAAATCAGGATAGTAACTACAGGGTTTCTAGGGTCATCATATTTAATAGGTATTTGTTTTCCCAGGATAAGATTGGAGAGTTTCCCTAAAACATGGACTATATGAGAGTCTTTTAGCTTCTTAACAAGCTTCTTAACACATAATTATTTGATGGTTTTGGCATAAATGGGTATTTCTATAATAGTCTATAGGAGAGGAATTTTGATATATAAATTTTGTAATTCCCCTAAGGGATCAAAATCAGGGTGTACTGGTGATTTTACTATGGCTACTCTCAGGGAATGGAGGAGCAGTATTCGTAATATCAGTGGGTTCCTATTTTTTAGTTGGTTTACTAGATGACTCTGCTTCAATAATGATTTCAGCAAGATGAGAATGTTCTGTCAAAGACTTCTCCTTAGCAGGCTTATCATTTTGTGGTTTCTGTTGTTTTTGAGTGATCTTCTAAAACGATGATTCTCCCACATCTCAGATGTAGTTCATTGCATTCCAAAGAAGAAGGGGGGCAATCTGAAGTTCCCAAAATTTCAAAAAATTGCACAGGTCCCTTATTTGGATTCAGATTTGGCTGTGCAAGTAACTGAGGTTGGAGTGGAGGTGGAACATTTGGAGGTAATTGAAGTGGAGGTTATACTGGTGGTTGATTTTGTGCCTAAGGCATCGCACTCATTGTTTGATTAATTGGCCTAGTGGGGCATTTCCAATTCTGGGACCACATTGGCCCTTGAGTAAATTGATTTTTCTGTTGCAGAGGGTATGAATTGTTTGGTGTATTCTTCCATGAAGTTACAAGATATTGTTGATTCTACCAAGAAGGACTAGGGAATGATTTCCTTGTCCAAGGTGATAAACTCTATGACTTCGGCTACCAGGTATTAAGAGAATGTTGATGGCCTTGTCAATTTAATATAGGAAATTATTGCTAAGAAAATTGTCCCAAAAAAAAAACATAGAAGGGTCATGCAACATACCTGATGGGCGATTCTGCCATTGTCGTCATTGTGCCACAAAATACACTAGTTCTGGGTCTTCTTTAGCTTCCTTAAATATAGATTTCAACCCAGGAAGCGAAGGATATCGATCAGTCGAATTATCTTTGGTACAAATAGTACATACCCCAACTATATCCAATGGAAATTCTTTGTGACTGTGCTTCTTTCGACAACGAGGACAAAAAATAGCCAATACCTGTTCATTTTCAACCTAGTTCTGTTTTACTTATAAAACATCCAACTGTTTTGTTAGTGTACTTAAAATAACAGTTTTAAAATATTCTAAAAGTTTACCAATTTCTACTCGTGTAACTCCTCCCCCTGCAATTATGTTGGATGTGCCAAGAGGATCGCGAGTCCCAGGCTTGGTTCATGCACTCCCTCAAGAACACCTAATACACAATTTTACAATGTCATCTTATTCTTCTTTGGGAATGTCACCCCACCCCATTAAATTAAGCATTTCTATCCATTCATCTTTCACGCCTCTAATCAAAGTAGTTTTAAACACATCCTTGGGTAAGGTAGTGTATGGTGATTTCTATAAAAATAAAAATAAAAATATTTCAACATATTCTTGCAAAGTTTAATCTTCTTTTGACATCATCTTAAATATTTCTTCCCTTAGATCCGTAGATCAGTAATACTCCTGATACTTAGTAAGGAAGGATTCTTTCATTTGGCCCCATGAAGTTATAGTACCATCCCCCAATCCCATGAACCATCGTAGTGTTTCTCCCTATAGGGTAGAAGGAAACAACTTTAATTTTTGAGGGCCATTAGTATAATCATATCCTTGACATAAGACATCAAACTCAAACAAAAATGCATCGGGGTCTTTAGAGTCCATTCCATGAAAGTTTCGAATATTTTGCAATGATATAGCCTTAATTGGTGCATTAGCTTGTGGGTCAACAATAAGATATTCTATGGTTGAAGTTTGTGTTCCTGTTACTACATTTTCCATTTGGTCAAAGATATGCTAGTAATCTTTAGGGATCCTGTAATCAGGAGGTACTATCTGAAAAATAATATGTTGACGAGGTTTTGGAGCTTGACCAAGTCTCATAGCACTACTTAAGTCATGAACTTCAGTTTCTTGCCTCATAATGGGTGTTACAGGGAATTCCTTCTCAGAAGGTTGTGGGTACGGTTGGCTTGTCTCACCTCCCCTTTCTCTTAAATTGCAAGAGTTCCCCTCACTCTTAGAAGGATTGAGATACCTAATAGATATGTCTTAGAATCTCTTCTCAGATCATAAATTTTTTCATGAATCTCAGTGTTAGTTGCAGCAGATGACCCTACTACTCGAGGGGAAATAACATTAGAACCCTTCCCAGACACTGCTTGGGGACCTACCGATGCTTGAGATTATGATCTGTGAATTATTTCATCTATAAAAGTTGTTCTTCAAAGGCAAAATTGACCTTGGGTTTTACTAATTTTAGGAGTAGATTTATGATCTACGTCTATCTGGTTCCTAGTCCTAGGCTTCTTTCTAGTCATACACACTAAATAATCTAAACGTATCAGTTGAGGGAAGGCACTAGCATAAGATTTTTACTTAAGTGCATGTGCAAGTTCTTACATTCCATCTTTAATACCCATCCCAAAGGGTAAAACTAGCACTCTCTTTGAAAACCTCCCCAACAAAGATGCCAAAATGTTGAGCCAATTAATTGTTCCTAAAAGGACCAACTAACTACTACATATTAATTTATCAATCTGAGGTTTCATTTTTCTGTTTCAAGGTTATTGACACAATTTATGAAAGAGAAATGCAAAATTTATGACTAGTTAATATGATCACATTGAAAATCAAAGCTACAATAGCAAAGGAATCAACTCAAGATGCAATCTCTAATTATTGCAAACTAATCGAAACATTAACTTCTACTGGCTTTGGAAGGAAACAAGAAAAGGAAACATTTTGAACATCAAGTTGTTTCTTAGGGAACAACAACTACATGATGGAAAGACAACACTATAGAATCATACTTTTGAAAGTGATTAAGAAAGTAGAATAGCAATCTATGATAATATGTTGGAAATGGAAAGAAAGATCATCACTCTTAACATATTAACTACAATAGATCTATTCTATAGAGATTTCAATAAAATTGATTCAAAATAGAGCATGCAATATAACAAGCAGACAACAAGAAATTAAGAACCATTACTCAAATAGAAATAGTTGGAATAATATAATCAAGCGCTAATTTAATGATACAAGAGAAGACAACGTTGTTTCCAAGATCAGGCGCAAACCTAGAATTGAACTTCCTTATGAAGGAATCAACACAACATGCTAAATTTGAGTAATAAACACTTTCAATAGATTGTAGAGAACAAATTACAATTAATTTATTTGCAGGTATGAGCTTGTCTCAAAAATGATCTTACAACTTTGAACAACCCCCTTTCGAGGTTTAATGTTAGTCTTTATATTGTATCATAAAAGATAAATATCAAAGAATCATTAAAGAATCTTTGGCTACAAAGATCTTAATGCATCCGGACGACCAGGTCGAAAGGTTTCTTTTAAGTAATTCACTCCAAATAGAGTGTAACAGCCTAAGGCTTATACGATCTCCCACGATCATTCAAGGAAGCAACATCAAGTATCAATGTATCAATAGATTCATGTCCAATAATGAAGATCTGTTTGTTAGGAAATAATACTTTAATGATCAAATCGGTTCATAAAATAATGAAATAATAAATGCATATAAAATACTAGTAAAATCCATACTACATGAATTAGCATAGCATAATCACAAGAAATACTAGGAAAATAATATGAAAATTAAGAAATAAGGCAAGGAAAATATGACAATTAACGAGGCCCAACACAAGTCTTTTCAAACAAGCATATTTATTGACAAAGTTATTTGTTGATCATTTCCTCTAACTGAGGTTTACAAGAATGTTTCCAAAGTAAAACATTTGATCTCAATCTAAATCACTGTGAGTGATGATACATACCTTTTATTCCAAGCATCAAACCATAGACTTATAGCTTTGTTGTTCTCTTTATAGGTATGTATTCCCATGCCTCATACTCACCTTTGAACATCTCATCATTGTAATGTGCTTGCATCGAAACACTATGTTTTATTTGTATCTTTTATCATATATGGTAGTCAGAATAAATATTCAAGAAGAACTAAGAATGAGGTACGTGAAGCACTTCAACCTTGCCATTAAAGCATCAAGCCTTCTCTTAGGTAGAGATATTTGAACTTCTGTTGGATGCTTCCTGAGACTCATCAACCTTAGTCATAGAGGCTTAGATCTCTAGTACCATCATGTCAATACAAGACAAAGCATATCCCACTACAAGTTCATGCTTTTATTAATTTGGCTTATCCTTGTTGATGAGTTGATGTCATTAGACAAACATGGTATGCTTCAGGATTGTAATATGGCTTCCTATTGACATGATAAACTAGTCTTAGGTAGTACATCAGTCAAATCTATTACCTTCTAAGCTTATTGAGCCTTTGTATATTTCATCTGAGGTTTTTCATCTCCCTACAATAGACCCTGAGGCCTTCTGGACCCTCTGTCACAAACTCTAAGGCTCCCTCGGCCTTCTGAAACAGAATGGGGCCTTTCGTCCTACCTTCAACATAAATTTAGGACTTCTATCCTCTCACAGATGTAGCAGTGGATCACGGTTTTCTCTTTCAGTAGTAAAAAATGAAACTTCAACCTTAAACTAGGGCTTCAAGCCTTTTTATTCTTACAAAGATTTGAACTAGGATTTGATGCTTGGACTGAGAGAAGTAACTTGACATACTCCTTTAACATAAATATTAGACGGCTGAGGATTTTTTTCCTTCAAAATAGGATGACTTGTTGAGGCTTCTCTTTCACCCAAGGCTCTGATAACATGTTGATTTTTCATAGGTATTCTAGCTAATAATTACTTATAATTATTTGTACTTTAAGTCCTCTTGTATATTCATTAAGAAATTATATAGAAGATATTCAGTAGTAGAACAAGAATGAGAGTAGGATCATAAAGAGACATCTAAATAAGAAACACCAAGCATTTTACCCTGGGAGAACCCACTTGGGGGAAACACCAATAACCTTTTTCCTTAGAGAAATTCATTAGTTCAATAAGAGATACATTTAAGTCAAATACAAATTAAAATTGACCAACAATACAACCCTGGTCAAAATTCCCTCTTATCAAATCATAATGTTTCCCAACAAACTTTGTTAGATTTGACCTACCAGGGCTGAATTTCAACCTTCTTCTGCACCCAGAAATATTCAGACATGCTCCTATAAGTGCCTAGAAACTCTACATGCGCGAAACCACATAAGGATGCCACACATGCAAGGTCAGACAAGAGAGATAAACTTGGTCAACTACTAGAGGACTTCAAACTTCTTCTTATTCCTCTTCTTCACTTGATGAACAAAAATATACTTTCTTGTGTGCGATTCAATTTTTTGTGCTCAAAGGAGGAGGTTGAATACCTTATATATAGAAGTATGGCTTGTTGAATGGGTTCCTCTTTGACTGGGGCCGACTTGACAACTTTTGGATCAAAAAATTAAATTTGATCATTTAGATTCTCTTTTTGAAAATGGCACGAAGAACATGTCTTACATTTTTCATTATGTACATTTCAAGAGCTAAAATATCAATTATGAAGACTAACCATAACTACAAAATTCAATAGATCAAACAATTAATCTACCTTGTTATGTTTCATATGGATATTGAAGCAAAACAACTCAATTATCAATTTTCCTCTTTGTGACTACAACAAAATAGTGTCATTTCCTTATGAAGTGTTGTGCAACTGATTTTCCCTTCTTAGTATGAGTTGACCACCATTTCCTCAACATCCACTTTTATCAATGTTTACTTATTCTTTTTATTTTGGAAATTCTCGGGTGCTTCTCAAGGTATAGTTTCTAGAAATCTGCCTATCCCTTTTATTGCAATCCTCACATCACTTGATAAAAGTTATTGCTTCCTATGTCAATACCACAATCTTTTTTTCATTCCACTTCTTCTTGTTTTTCTTTTTTTCTTACTACTCTTGTGGTTCTATTTACTTCTTCACCTTTGAATGCTACTTCCACTTGTCTCCTTCAAGGTACTATGCTTGATTGTTGGCTTCATCAATCATCTTAGGTTTGAGCAACACTAATTCAACTTGAATCCATGGTAGCAATGCTTCCAAGTACTTGAACAACATATTTGGGCTTTTAAGAGAGATAACCACATGGATAGCTCTCTTCCTGAACTCTATGGTAAAATGTTGTGCTGAATGTTCTTACCTCTACTTGAAGTAATTCCACACAGTCTATTGGTGCTCATAATATTTGATTGGTTAACACTAAACTTTTATCATGCCCTTGAACACCTCCCAATCAATAATTGGTGTCTCATTTTGTAGTGATTTTCTTGTTGCATCACTCTCTCACCATGGGAAAGCATATTCTTCAAGCTTCAAATAGGAAAATGCAATCCTTTACTTCCTAGTGGCTTCATGTACATTGAAGTACACCTCTATCTATTGTAGCCATTGGGTCAGTTTGGTGGAATCAATTTCCCTAACATATGGCTTGATTTCCACCTTCTCCTTAACATGGAAAGGTACCTACATTTTTCTATTGCTACATTCTTCCATCTCTATCTCAGTCTTGCACTTTATCTTTGTTTTCCCTTCTTGGAGTCTTTATAATAAGTCTTTCGTGAGGGTCTTTCTATCCCTCTCACCATCAACAACTATGTTAGCATTAACATCAACATAACAATATGTTGCTCTAGTCAATCTAACCTGAATTTCTTCTTCTTTATCTGCTTCGTGACAACCCCTCATGCTTATTCGTATTTTGCTTCTTTGTAACCCTGACAACAATTCCCGTCCACTTCTTCTATAATCACTATGGGTGATTACAATATAAGGCCCGCCAAGTATATTCAAACTTTAGATTTGATACTATATGATCTATAAACAATTAAGTTTATAAAATATCTATTTCATCATGAATTTTGAAAAAGACTAGAATTTAAAATCCACACTTCGTAAAATGTTCTTGTAAAGCTAAGACTTCATATGGATTGCGTCCTTGTGAAGCGAAATTGGGGGACATTGGATTCTTTAAATATTTAAAGAATCACAATGCACGACAGTGGAAATGACCTTGGATTTTCATTGGTAACCGTTTCTTTCAATGTAAAAGAGCTCATTATTGTGTCTCCCCTTGGAACAATTTGTTATGGAAGAACCTCACCTAACACTGTTCAGATCTTCTCCAAAGATGCCTGTCATGAGTGGAATGAAATACTAAATACGGGGAAAAGAGGAGACAGAAGAGGCCTCGACGCTTCAGCTGCCATAGACCAACCTCCCTAGCCGCTTTCCAACCTGAGGAAATGATGCCGCCACGGGGCCAGTAAGGAATAATGTATTTAATATTAAATTCAAATTTTGAACGAGATTATTTTCGTCGGTTGTCAGAAGCACGTGCGAGGGGCCGTCGTCCGAATTCGAAAAATAAGGACAGGTTTGCCTGAAGCCCAGTCGCTTCACCGTCGATGTCGATATAGCGGGCTTTATCTTGCACACAAATCAATTATTCCACAGCTTAAAGGTCTATTTGAAGGAGCTTCCTTTTCAGACTCGCCGAAAGGGCGTCTGGGCCGTGTTTTGCGGCCGCTAGAAATCTGAGGTAAATTCGTGCAGCTTTACATAGTTTAAGGTTAATTTCATGAAGATCGTCAAATCTGCTTTTTGAATGTTGTCTGGTTGAAAATCGAGTGAAATATTTCTCGGATGAATCGATCTTTTTGAGGCTTAATGAAGATTTGGTATTCAAGATCGCAAAATGAAAGAAAGTGGCGAAATCGTCACGGCTGGTAGATGGCGCCGATCGTATTAGGCTCATGCGCGTTGTGGTGTGCTTTGTCGTTTTTAAGAGGCGAGATTGTATTTTCTTGGAGTTTCAGTGCGGTTTTTTTCTTTTCTTTGGTGCTTTGCAGAGAGACTCCCCGAAAAGATTTGTTCCAAGTTTGTTGAAGAAAAAATCGCTTGAAGGAGTCGCTGATCATTTGGAAAAACTGCTGGTAGAGTGTGATCCGCACGGTACGAATCATGCTGGCGTGCATCGCGTGTTCGAAGCGGCTAAATGATGGTTCTTTGGATGCCGCAGACGAGGATGGCTCCGGTACTCCAAGATCACCTGCCTCCAGGGAGGCCATCAAGAATCTCACTTCTCAGGTATAGATAATCTTTTTAATTTTTGGCCGGAGATGAATTTGTTTAGTCGTAAAAGTTAGGGATTAGATTGGTCATTTTCCAGCACTTTCTTTTAAGATGGCTTCCTTGTAAATTACTGCTAAAATTTCCATCTGTCTGTCCTGCCTGGACGCTTCAATGGGATGTGCGTAAGGCGATCCAATTCTAATTCCTTGTCTTATTTTTCAACACTAATTTTCTCTTTTAAGATTGCTTTTCCTGGCAAGTTAAATGAATTTTAAGAAAGATTCTTATGGTTTTACAACTTACCGGTTGCAGATAAAGGATATGGCATTAAAGTTATCCGGAGCACATAAACATTGCAGGCCTTTCACGGTATCCAACCTTGGCCGCGAGGGACAGCTCCAACGATGCACAGCATCAGAAGCAGGATCCGAAAGCGGAACGCCGCGTGGAGGAAGTTCCAGCTCCACACCGGCCTGGAGTATTGTCAGTTCTTCCAGTAAAGGACACGTTCTCGGCGATAAGCTGTGTGCAAGTACGTCAAGAATTGGTACGCCGATGTTGCATACTTCCTCAGGACCTGTCGAAACAATGATGGAAGTGGAAGAGGAGTCCAAAGAGTGGATATCACAGGTCGAACCAGGCGTCCTCATCACTTTAGTTTCTGTCAAGGGAGGAGGAAATGAGCTTAAACGTATCAGATTCAGGTAATGAAATCATTTTGATATCTAAAATTCAAAAATTCAAGCATATTTTGCTTTATCTTGAAACTGTTCGCAGATCAGAATTGATGAATAAAATCTCAAAGCTTTGCTTTAGCTGTCTATATTCCTTTATTTCCTGTTCGAAGTTTATAAGAATTTTAATTTTTTTCCGTTCTTTTCTGTTGCGGCTGCAACGCGTGCTTTGGTAGTCCAGTACACGGGGCTTCATTTTTGTCTTTATCAGGAATTTGAACATAGATTAGTAATTTACTAATATAAAATCATTTTTCGTGTTTTTAAAGCAAATTTTGTCATGCCTCATGGCATAGTGTCTAATTTATGTCACAGTTTTCCCCGCTATGGTCCGTGACCCGGCCGAAAATTTGGTATATATTTGGATGTATCATGGAAGCCGTGCCCCGCCATTCCGAAAGTTTCCATTTCTTGAGAAATTTCCATTCTCTACTAACTTTTCAAAACACATTTTTATCCTTCAGCCGTGAATTATTCAACAAATGGCAAGCACAGCGTTGGTGGGCGGAAAATTACGATAAAGTTATGGAGCTTTACAATGTCCATGCGCATGCCAAGGAGGAATCTGCTGTCGCCGTTCCCACTCCTCCAAGGTCCGACGACGAGGTAACGTTAAATAACCAATTGCGACCATTATAACATATATATTTATGTGGAAACCAACCCAACCAGCTTGTGTGGACTAACAATATCACCATGCTATAATAATAAAATATGTATTGTAGAGAGATTCGAAGAGGCAGGAATCCGGAGCTGACAGTCCCGTGACGCCGCCGTTACAGAACATGAGCCTTCTTCCAAGAGGTTTGTACGCATCAAGAACGAGTTCTTCTCGCTATGCGGATCGATCCGACGACTTCCAGAGTAGTGGCAATTCAAGCGAACAGGAGCAAGAACAAGAACAAGAGTGGGTTGAAGAAGACGAACCTGGCGTCTACGTTACCATTCGCTGTTCTCCTGCTGGCTCAAGGGAAATCAGGCGCGTCAGATTCAGGTAATTGCCCCCCGCACCCCTTTTTTTTAAGTCACTCACTGTTATCCAATTACTACCCTGTTGCACAATGTTAAATGCTCTAATGGAATAATATTTAATACCTCATTTCATTGCATGGTATTAAATGTTATATAAAATAATGTATATGAATAAACAGGCTCACTTTAATTAACTTCACATAATATTTAATCTTGCAAAACAAGATAGCTATTAAACTCAACACTATTTCTTTCCTTCTAAATTTTCACTTTGCCTTATCTTTACATAAAATTATTACATATAATTCGATTGCGATGATGTTTCATCCTTTCAGCCGCGAGAAATTCAGTGAGATGCAAGCGAGACTGTGGTGGGAAGAAAATCGCCTACGTATCCACGAACAGTACATAAGTGGACGTTCCCTTTAAGTTGGCTTTCAATGTCCCTAGATTATCTGGTCAAAATATTGTAATGTTGTAACACGAACGGTACATAAGTGGACGTTCCCTTTAAAATAGGTAAAGGATAGCAAGTTGGCTTTCAATTTCCCTAGATTATCTGGTCAAAATATTGTAATGTTGTAACGCATAATAATTTTTACTCTGACCCGTGATTTGCTGTGCAAGAAGTTCAATCCATCATATTCTTTCCGGAGTTTGATTTATAATTTGAAATATAAAGTTCAAATCGTGGTCAACTTTTTTCGCTGTAAGCTGTTGCACATCCTTAGTACGGTGGGACCGATCCCCACTTTTTTGGAGAAAGTGCCCACCAGACTTATCACGATGTGTATACAGGTTGCCTAATTTCCTGCTATCTATAAGAGGCACTTATATTATGGTTTTATGCGTTTGTTGCCGGACTGTTCTTTTGAGAATCTTTAGGTTTGTTATTTTATTGTCTCCTTATACACCTGTACAAAATTCGTTCACAATGACTAAAGTACAAAAAACCTCGATAAAGGCTTGAATTCCAAAACACGAAGGCAACCTGATTTGATAGCTGACAACTAACTTCGAAATTTAAAGATAGCTTTACTATGAAGGATCGACGCTCATACCAAAAGTCGGCTAGATCTAAACCGAAGGTGCTCGCTCTTTAAAAATTGTGCCAAGTATGAAAAACGTTTAAGAATCAAACTCTAGGAACTTCACATCACATTATAAAATTTGTTCGTTTTTTTTATATTGTAATTGAAACGGGAGAGTAATTACAATCAAATACGACCAAATATTTTTCAGAACTTCAATATTAATTTATATTGCTAGCGTGCGTTGTGACAGCCATGGAGCCCTTATTGGATTGACTCGAGGGAAGGAGTTGTGCAGTGGACTCCCTTGAGGGAAGGATTTGAGTAAAATTATATTGGCAAGGGTTAGAGCATGAAGAACACACTTACTATTAATGTATACATTAAGAAGAAGATATTATTAATTTATATATTAAGTAAAAGACATATAAGTTAGTTAGTACTCTTAATTTATGAAGAGAGGTTGGTGTATATGAGTTGATTTGATTTGTCTATGGTTTAATTTTGTAGTCAATACTTGAAAAAAAGAGAAGAAGACTAATTATTGATATTATTAATATATATGGATTCGAGTTAGATTGTAATAAGATTGATTTAAAGTATGAAGTATTCTTGTTTAGCATGGAACAAGTTTTTAAGGTGTTGGTAGCACTTTTGATTGAGTTTATGAGAGACTCTCCATCCCAATATGGTAGAGATGTTGTAACGTAATGTTTTGTAAATATTTTAACTAGGATAAAAGAAAAGAAAATAATTATAATTATCAATAAAACATGAGGTAGAATAAATGATGATGGGATGCTTTGTTAATGCACTCCATGGTGAAAAGGTCACTTGCTTGAAATCAGGAAAAAAACCAACCATGCTAAGCGTTGGTGTGGCCCAAATCGAGTTTGATTCCTAGGTTATTTTGATGGCTTAGATGACACTATATCACCACTACCCAAGCCACATCATAGTGTTTAAGTCATCTCACTACTCACATTGCCTAGCAAACAAAACTAAATTATGAATATAACATTTTGACTGGGTAAAAGAAAATTAAATTGAAAAATTATAGTTATAATTATTTTTAATTAATAATTAAACATCTCCATATACCAAGCGCTAAAGGGCTCAAATATCTTCACATACATCATGTTATGTTATGTAAACACTTTAACTCGTAACTTACATTAAAAAAATAAAAAATAAAAAACATAAAATTAGTAATTAAACCAACCTAAATCCATCTTAACTTTGGATCCATTGAATGTGGGGGGAAATGAAAATGATATTTTAACTTCCACGAGACTTAAAATGTTCTATGGGACCATCAGTTCCTGCTTTTCACCTTTTGCAATTCAATCCTTTTTTTATTCAAATTGATGATGAGCTAACCCAACCTTCCAACAATCCCCTCGTTGAAAAGACAATGCAAGAAACCGATACTAACATATTCCCATAACTTTCTTTGATGTCCTTGAATGCATCACGTTCCAAAATGAAATGTTTTTCTGATTCCACTACCCCAAACGTGCAAAATGTACACACCCGTTCTTCCCAAGCTTCTTTAGGCCTCTTCCACCGTCTTGTTTCACATTGAAGTTGACACAATTTGGTTCTTAATTGAGTAATAAGAACCTTTTCCATCCACGAAATGCTAGCTCCAATGTACTCTTTTTGTTGGAGATCAGACGTAGGGTTGAATTCCTCAATGTAGAACTTCTTCTTTCTACCAAACTCTTCTCCCCATTCTCGTTAACGAAACTTCTCCATAACAAAATTCTTTAGCTCCTTGCTATTTGTGGGACATGCATTGAGATGGATATTCCATTTTTTCATCCATGTGTATTTTTATATCATCCATGTTTTCTTTCTTTCACTCATGCCTTCATTGAAGATAACATTAGGCCATCTACCTACTCCCATTTGCTCAATTCTTTTTAGATATCTTATGATCCACACCATAGCAATTGCTTCAATGGGAGTTGCTCCTGTTTCACTCAACATGATTTCATAAGGTGCCAAACTTTTTATTTTGAATACTTGCTCATGATTAAGCATTTTTAGATTTTCTCAATTTGTTTCCATTTTGAGACGGAGGTACTGCTAGCCCACAATTCACACCCATATAACATCACTGGACAAACTGGGAGTCGAAAAAGCACTTTAATAATTTTCCAACCCCATAACTCTACCTCTCTGCATCTGTTTTGAAGAACATATAATGCTTTCGGCACTACTAAAAATTTCTTCTTTATGCAGTCCTCCCAATTAAGTTTGTTGTTGAAATCAATCTCGAGGTATTTGTACTCATTTACTTCTTCAAGAATGTTGCCTTCAAAGAAGAATGTATGTTGGCTCTACTTCCTTTTATTAAAGAAAATCATTATTTTGGTCTTGCTAGTATTGACTTGCATCCCCATTGCTCTACAAAAATGCTTAAGGGAATATAGGTGCATCTCCAATCCATGGGCCAATTTAGCAATCAATACAAGATCATCAACATATAAAAGAAGCTTTATCACAAAATCCCCCAACCGAACGCCATCTCCACCTTGCAGATTTAGCCACTCTTCTAGTTTATCAATATATAAACCAAAAGGAGTAGGGGATGGAGGGAAACCTTACTTGACTCCAATGTCACTTCTAAAGCTTTTTGAAATACCCTTCAAGGTTCTAATTTTTACTTTCACCTGTTCATAAATTCTATGGACAACAACTCTATAATGTAAGGGAATTTCAAGTTCTTCCATTCTACACCACAACTTATTTGTAGGGACTATGTAAAATGCCTTTTTGAAGTCAACAAATCAGCAACATACTTCTTATTTGTCCCCCCAAACATTTTCAATAATATGTCTCAACGTGATACCATGATCCACTGTAGAATGCTTTGGCCTAAAACCTGCTTATCATTTTGCCCTCTTTTCTTTTACTTCTGCCCACTTACGAATTCTATTTTCTACCATGTTCCCGAAAATCTTTGCAAATAAAGGATTGATGATAATGGTTCTATAATTGGAAGGATTATTAATGTCTCCACTTTTAAAAAGGGGTATTGCTAGGCTAGTTGTTGAGTCTCTTGGGAATTCTTGAGATACAAACCTCTTTTAAAGCTTGATAGATCTGTAGTTAAGATGGATCTGGGCTAGTCTTAGAAGGTTCATAATTAATAATACCATGTGCTATTTAGGAATTGCCAATATATTTATTTAATTGTTGAAAATAAATCTCAAATTTGGAAAAACATTCAATATTAATAAATTTTTAAATTAAACATTATTTTTATAGTATATTATAAATATTAATTAATTTATATAGTATAGTTTCAAATATTAATAAATATTTTAATTTTTATTTATATTAATAAAAAATAAAAATAAAAATAAAAACTAAAAAATTAAATATTTAAACTCCTCTTCTTATTTAACTATGGTTAGTTTGATTTTTACCTTTTTCTATTCATTTTTAATGAAAATGTACGTAACATAATCACCATCCATGTAGTGTGTTGTATGGTCCCAAAAAATGTTTCATGATTAACTCTCATTCATGTAATTCTAGACATCTAATTCTAAACCAGTTTAGATTCAATTTAACTCCAGATCTACCAGTTTAGATTCAATTTAACTCCAAATCTACCAAGAGTCTAGAGGGTTCAAATTTCTTTTCACTCTAAAAGAGGTTTGCACTCACGAGATTTGATCCCTCTTGGCATTCGGTAGATTCACATTTAAGATGGATTTAGGATGGTTTAATTACCAACCTAGATCCATCTTAACTCTAGATCTACCAACAGCTGAGAGGGATCAAATATCTCGAGATGAAAACCTTCTTTAGAGTGAAAATAATTTTGATCCCTCTGGATGCTTGGTAGATTCAGAGTTAAGATGGATCTAAGCTGGTTTTTATAAACTACACACACACACACATATAGATATATATATGTAAATTTCAAATTTCTTCTTATAGTGATTTTGTATTTTTTATACACCTTTTATATACCACATCTTATCCAAACTATATGGGCTCATTTTGGAAAAGAAGATTAGCCTTTGGCTTGAAAGCCATGGTAAAAGAGCTAAAGGGCAAGCTAGTTTTAGTTGACATCGCTCGACTATCGACCATCTTGTCATTCTTAGGATCATTGCCAAGGAATGTCACTATTGTAAAACATATCTCTTTTGTTGTTTTGTTGACTTTAGAAAATCTTTCAACACTATTCCTTGGGCTAAGTTATGGAAAATGCTTGAGGACATAATGGTTCCTCCTGAGTTGAGGATTGTTGTGATTCGTCTTTATGAGACTGTCGTTACCAAGCTTAAGACCAACGAAGGGTGGTCTAAAGATATTAAATGCAATATTAGGGTTAAGAGAGGATGTCCCCTATCCCCTACCCTTTTTGACATTTACATCGATAAGCTAGAGTAGTGACAATGGCACCGAGCTTGCTAGTATAAGAATTACTCTTTTCCTTTATGCCGACAATATTGTTCTTCTTGCTAGAAGCCATGATGACCTAGACAAGCAGCTTAAGACTCTTCATGATTACTACTCCAAGATGGATATGACAATTAATACCGAAAAGACTAAAGTTGTGATAATTCAATCCAAAAAGATCAACCATGGTAATTCTGTCTATGATAACAATTACTTAAAACAAGTTTCTTCTTATAAATATTTAGGTATTGACATTCATCATCAATTCAACTAGAATTATAGCATCAAGAAAAGGATTATTGGAGGTTGGAAAGCTTATTATGAGCTTGAAAACAATTGTAAGTCAACTGATCTTTGTATTTGGAGGAAAAAAGGTTCCTTTTTTAGACTCTCGTCACCCATGTTATTTTATACAGCTGTGAAGTTTTGGTTTTTAGTATATTCAGAGACTCATGGAGAAAGATTAAGATGATTCAAAAGCAATTTATAACCTACAACTTTAAGATCAAGGGAAATATTCCCTATCATATCCTCCTGATTGAATTTGGCCTTTACAACATGGAATCCAAGAGGCTTCCCAAAATTGTTTCTAATTCTAGTAAAACCCCCACCTTTGCCTTAAGCGTGGGTGGCATAATGATGCACAATCTTGGCTCGACCATTCGGTGATAAGAAGGAGGTTATCATGGGAAACAAATATAGTGTAAAAAATACTATTACCTCCAAATTTAAGGATAAAATGTGGGATGATAAGGTGCTGGAGGGGAAAAGGAAGCTAAGATATTATAAGGAGGTGATCAATCCCACCTTTTCTAACCAAAATTATCTCTTTGTCTTGAACAAGACTAAGAAAAAATGAGCTTCCCTAGGATAAGAACTAATTCTCATGAGCTTTGGAATGAAACTGGGCGATGGTCTACTCCCAAAACTCCTTGGGTTGAAAGAATATATCACCTTTGTGATAACAAGAGGTTGGAATATGAAAAATGCTTATTTTTAGACTGCCCAACTCTTATTCTCATTTCCCTAACATTTGCCACACTTCCAATATTATTGACTTGTTAAGTTAGGCCAACTATAGTGATCTTGGAGCATTTTTTTCCCTTCTTTTTTATCATAGAAATAATATTTTGAAGAACCAAAATTAAATTCTTATTTTCTTAAGCTCTAATAGAGTGCATTGGTCTTAATGGAGTTAAT
This sequence comes from Pinus taeda, assembly GCA_000404065.3. Taxonomy (NCBI): domain Eukaryota; kingdom Viridiplantae; phylum Streptophyta; class Pinopsida; order Pinales; family Pinaceae; genus Pinus; species Pinus taeda. Next base: position 65,215 of record APFE030038612.1, read on the forward strand.
CATCATCATCATCATCATCATTATGGTTTTAATATTTTTAATGTAATTTTCACTTTTAGAATGTTTATATCTATGAATACATTAATTTTTTAAAGGTGCACTAAATTTCCCTCTTTTATATATTTAAATATCTATTTCCATTAAGTATATATATATATCCAACTTAGATCCATCTTAACTCTGGATCTACCAAGCACAAAGAGGGACCAATCTTTTTTCACTCTAAAAAAGGTTTACATCTCAAGATATTTCATCCCTCTCGGCACTTCCTAGAACCAGAGTTAAGATGGATCTAGGTTGGTTTAACATATATAATATCGATAGTTAAGATAGTTTACTTGAAGTTCTTGTTAGATCATAAAATGTAATAACCTCCTCTGTTATACTGTAACACTAATAAGAATGTATACCTTTGTCTTTGCAGGAGTCAAAGATATAAGCTATCCCTAGTTTAATTTTATTTTTAATGTTATCATTGGGTCACCTAAATAAAACTCAATAACAATTGTATCTAAACTAAGTAGTTGTACACATTTGAGTGACATTTTCTAATGAATTTTCATGGGGAGGTTAAAACCAATGGTTGACATAGTCTAAACTGAGAAACTCCAAAAAAATTTAATGCAAACAAAAAAGTATAAATAACATGTAGGACTACATGCAACATATTTTTTTTTTCAACTTGACATTTCTCTTCACACAAAAATATAAAATAAAATGAATAACATACAAAACAAGCTATAAAAATCTAATCTGTGAAGGCTATCTAACAAAGTGAGCAAGGTTATTTTTCCTAAGTTTTACCTAGAAGACATGAAAATTAAGTGTGCCTTTATTAAGTGGTTTTCTTTGCCAAACTGGATATGAGAATTGCTCAAGGTTTAATATTTGTAGTGGAGATTCATATTTACTTTGATCTAGCTAAAGCCTTTTGTTGGAATGAAGGCCTTGCTTTTAGCAAAGAATACCTTTAAATGAGCTACATTAGAGAAGAATACCATGGGAAAAACCATGGGTTGTGAAAACCTGGAGACAAAAAACCTCCATCCATAAATTTACTATTTTATCTCAATTTTATTTTATTTATTATTTATTATTTATTATTATTAATATTATTTAATTTTATCTAAATTCATTTTTATTATTGTAATTTGACCCATAACAAAAGAATACCATTGAAAAAGCCATGGGTGTAAAACCTCGAGCCCAAAACCTCTATCATAATTTTACTATTTATCTCAATTTTATTTAATTTTAAGATTTATTTATTTTATGTAATTTGACCATTACAGAAGAATACCATGGGAAAAAACCATGCCCATGGGTTATGAAAACGTGGAGCCCAAAAACTTGCATCAATAGATTTACTATTTTATCTCAATTTTATTTTAATTATTAATTGTTATTTTTTTTTTCATTTTTTTATATAATTTGACCAAGTCTTACATAACATAACATATGCATACTTATGAGCCCACATTTAAAAAATATTTCCATATTTAAATCTTACACTTCTAACATCTAATGCTTACACATCTCCCCCATACTGGGTTGTAGAGAACCTCTGGACACAATTAGCTATAATTCTAATAATTATTAATTTTATGTTTTTAATTATAGATATATCTATATAGGGTTGGCAAAAAGGGGAGGGATTATATTCAAACCCAATGGAGAACAAGAAATAAAGTTCACGTGGGGACCGGGTCAAAGATCGAACAATCTCGTTGAGATATATAGTCTCTTCCTAGGCCTCCAACTAGCTAGAGAATGTGGAATCTCTTCCATTGTAATTTTAGGGGACTTTCTCATCATCATTCAACTCCTCTAGTCAGGCTCTCTCCCTAAGAACAAACCTCTCTCTTTGCTCCTTAGAAGAATCAACATCACTCTCGACTGCTTCCCAAATAAGTGCTTCTACCATATCCTCTGTAATCAAAACCAAGAAGCTAATGCCCAAGCCAACATCATCTGTCAATTGGATGAGGGTCAAAATGAGGTCAATAACTCCTTAGGATGGAAGTTTCCATGAAATCTCAAACTACGTTCTTCGACCCCCTACCCCCCAAAACATTAGAAATGAAGGATGGGATAAGGTAGGGAGCAATCAAAAGTGAAAAGAAAGAGGCAAATTCCTCCTTATCATACCTCTAAGGTAGGCTCTTCCATATAACACCTTAGTGATCTCCAAGTGGCGTCACCCACACATCATTCTCCATGAGGTGGTAGTCCTCCTGAATGGAGGCAAGGGTTGCATTAGTTTGATACATGCCCCATATGTTCAATTTGGATTACATCTATTTCCTGGATACCCCATCGTACCAAGAAGGAGAGACAACATATCGTACAGGTGCATGAATTTGAAGCTAGTACCACCCCCTAGAGCGTGGGAACCCCTATAAATTCTATCAATGTTCATGTTGACTGACCTCAGCCTCAAGGCATAGAAGTTGTATTGTAATTTCTCATATAGGAACCTTTGTGGCCATAAATATGAGAGCTAGTTAAACACTTGCTTCCGCTTTGGTGACGCGCTCAACTTTTCAGCCAGTTGGAAGCTTCTCTTGGCGGTATTTCTCCCTCAAATCAAGCTTGGGGCTTTCTCTTTTATCATCAACTTGAGTTTGTTCTCCAATTTCTCAAATTGTAGGCTTATCTCAACTCAGACCACATCCGTGGTTTTCTCCTTTCCTAAGTTGGAACTCTAACCAGTTTGTATAACAATTTTAGTAGCTTCTAATCTAGGCCATAGGTACTATCCTTTGTCATATACATCAATCACACCAGTTCTAGAAATACAGGCACGTTTAAGGCAAGGTATTTCAAGCATTATTGATTGGAGGCTTTCTGTTAGCTTCGAGGTTCATGGATTTTCTATCAACTCTCCAGTTCTCTTAGTGAGAGTGATGTTTCTTCAAAGTTGGTTGGTCAACAAGTCATACCCAGGCTCTTTTTTTGGGCATTCAGGGATCTCTTCATTGCCAGCGCCTTAACTTCACAATGGACTTTGATAATTCTCCTCCATGCAATATTTGTCCACACCTCCCAGTGGATAAAGAAAAGTAAATTGATGATCTCCGTTGGCAAGTAAATTAGTAGTCAACCTCAATTATGTTCCTAACAAAAACGATGCAAAGTGGACAAGCTAAAATACGACAAGTCAAAGATGAGATGGAATGGGTGCACTTCCAATTTACATATCTACATGAACAACTTAACAACGAGGATAGTAGAATCACAACCAATAGAACCCCGGATAGTCTCATGGAAAAGATCTCCATAGACCCTCCATATTAAGCCATGGTTGCTCCATGCAAATGCATTTTGCTAGTTGGTCAATTTGATAGAGTTTATAGTAGCAGTAGTTTATGTTATCACTCCAAGAATAAATGTAGCAAATTTTGGGAAGAACATTTTGTGATTCTCCTCTTAGACCATATTGATGTTTTTGTATCTCTGGAAAAAATGTAAATCTCCCAAGAATCTTATTACAATTAGGCATATAATTAATAGAAAATACTTATCATTTGTATCAATATATAGGTGTATGTGTGTGTATAATTTTACTCAGTTAATTTTTTTACATAACATTTCATAACATAACAACATCTCTTCCATACTGGGCTAGAGAACACCTCTCGATACAATAACAACCAATCTTACACTTCATTTTCAAATGAAAGGATTATGATAACATTTCTGCATCATAAATATCATTTAACCTTAATTTAGTATGCAAATAAATTTCATAACATCATAAATATACCATAAATATCATCATATCATTTAACCTTAATATGCAAGTACAGTTTCTTAGTGAGAAATTTAAAATATTACATTCATGAACTAATAAAAATTACATGGGGATGTTCTATTTAGGAAGAATCTTACCATGTTCATTCATATTGAGGATTTAAAATTATTTGAAACTTGAAAGATACATCTTTTGGTAATAAAGGGGATGCAAATGATATTATCATATATCTTGGATATAGATATTGGAGTGGAGGGTGTATTTGGATTTATAGGGATTTTAGAAGATGGAGTAAGAAAGAAACTTGAGTGAGTTTAATATGGCTTGTGTAGGTAGAGTAAAGAAGAATCGCAGTAAGGATTGGTGAGTAAAAGATAGATAGTATATTAAGACCGACATACAATAACATACACCATTAAATATATGAAAAATGAAACACAAAACTATATACACTTTGAAAAAATGTATTAGAAAAAGATTAACAAATATTTTTTGAGAAATAAAATATATAATATTATCTCTATTTTTAAATATTTTCACATTGTATTTTTATTTATTTAACCTTATTTCTAACTTAATAATAAATTGGGCAAACTTTTTTTTACTTAAAAAAGTTCATATCAATAATTTAAATTTCATGATTCCATATAATTTAAAGTCCCTCATCTCCCTTTACCATCATACCAAACAATAATTTAAAGTCCTCGCCTCCCTTTACCATCCTACCAAACAATACGTAGAGAAAATTAAATAACCTTTGTGTGCAAACTTTTTTTTACTTAAAAAAGTCATATCAATAATTTAAATTTCATGATTCCATATAATTTAAAGTCCCTCACCTCCCTTTACCATCATACCAAACAATAATTTAAAGTCCCTCACCTCCCTTTACCATCCTACCAAACAATACGTAGAGAAAATTAAATAACCTTTGTGTGCATTCACATAGTATTTTACTATGTCTTGAGTGACCCCATGTGTACTAGCATTGCTTTTATAAGTGATGGGAAAAACATTTCTTCTTATTTGTATTTATATTTATTAGTCCCATTTTTCAAATAAAACACATTTGTCTCCCTTTAGTACATTCATTTCATTACATGACTTACTAGGGTCACCTTTTAGGTCTTTTTAATAAATGTCCATTCAAATTCATCTTTTTACCATTCTCCATATATTTACATGATATTGTCCATTTTTTTACATGACATATGTGTCACTATTTACATTATCTCCTTTTAACTTCTCTTTTTAACAAGTGTCATTTCAAATTCATTTTTTGCATGTCTTATAGGTATCAATTTTTATATTATTAATATTATTTCTTTTTAATAATAAATATATTTCAAATTTATTTATTGGCATGCTTCATAAATTCCTTTTAAACATTTACTTTTCTTCACTTATAAGTGCCATTTTTTTCACATGATCTCCTTTTAACAAGAGTCCTTTTCAAATCAATTATTTTACCTGCCTCATAATTGTCCTCAATAATTCACCTTTCTTCATGCTTGACAAGTGTCCTTTTTTTTTCTAAGTAACATTTTCTTCATTTTGGGTCAACTAAAAGTGTCATTTATATTTATTATTTACAAGTTTTCTTTAGGCATGATGTTCATCACAAATTTTCGTGGTTAGTTTTTAATTTGATAGTATTAAAATTAAAGGTACAAACATTAAATTACTTTACAAATTTCCATTAAACTAAAAAAAGGTAGTCCTCTCACTTTTGGTTAGGATTCTCTTATTTTCTTGAGAAAAAGGCCAATTATTTAGCTTACCTTTTCCAAGGAAGAAACCCCTCCTCTCATTAAGCACACACCCTTATTAAACACACACACCCTTAGAAATGGCATGGTTAGTATATGAGTCACATATTCCCTCATAAGACATTCCTTAATATGGGATTCATGTGTATAGATTATCAATCGAAGTCTTGAATTTGGGGAGCCCTTTTCTCGCTTTTGGTTAGTCTCCTCCAGTATTCTCGATAAAAAAGCAAACCATCTAGCTTACCTTACCCAAGGAAGAAACCCTTCCCCTCATTAAATGCACACACCCCTAGAGAAGAAACCCTTCCCCTCATTAAATGCACACACCCCTAGAGAAGAAACCCTTCCCCTCATTAAATGCACACACCCCTAGAGAAGAAACCCTTCCCCTCATTAAATGCACACACCCCTAGAGGTGGCATGGTAAGTATAGGAGTCACACATTCTCTTTGAAGACATTCCTTACTTAATATAGGATTAATGCATATAGAATATCCATTGAAATTTAAATTTGGACCAATGGTGGTTCAATATCCTCAAAATTCTTGCATGCAAATGTCAATCTACATTAGTTAATGTCAAATCAAATATATTCTCTTATAAAGACAATTAAGCTCTATAAGAAAACAACTTTTCTACATGTCCCACATAAACCCTTGGTTTGTTTCCTAAACCATATATACCAACAATTTTACCACATATAATGTATAAATCATACTTCATATATGTCACATAGACCAAACTTGAACCACTGGGTCATATATAACAATAATTACACCTCAACTTTCATATGAGTCATACTTACACCAATAATATGTACCACATGGTAAACCACACTTGTTCTGCATAAATTATTGTGCATGCATGGGAATTTGACATCCTTACTTATGCAACACTAAGTTGATATAGCTCACTAGTCTTCTTACTAATGGTCAAACTATATAAATTGATAATTCTCACATATAAAGATATTAGTTAATCAAAGTTAATTTATTTCTGGATTCAAAACCTAACAAATTGTGACAAAGTCACATTACTTAATAGATTTTATTTCATCAATTATTTTGTCATTTTTAGGTTAGAAAAACTAGTATGTAGAGTATATGCATCATATATGTTCCGCCCGTGAGAAAATATGCTTGATATGTAGCGAAGAATATATCATGTAGAGAATAAAAAGTACATAGATCATATTAATTGTGTCAATGTTCAATGAAATGCCAGTGGTAAAATTTATATGAAGAGTCCCTTTGTTGCTCACGAATATGTCAGAGGTCTTGATCCATGTCTAGTCCATCTTTGGAAAGTCTATCTGCCATAACATTGTGCTTCATGTGTATATATGAGAACATGTAAAAAAGGTAAATGAGTCTTTGAGCTTCCAAATATCTTCTAATATAGGACATAAGAGAAGATTCCTATACATATGAGTTTTGTTAAGCCAATTTGCAACCAACATACAATCTCCATATACTTGTAATAGAGAGTATCCTTTTTCCCTAGCAAAGACCATTAAGTTTTTGCATGCCATTAATTTAGCCTTATTATTTGTTCTCGAGCCAAAACCCATTTTGTCATAAAAGGTGATCTATAAATTGTCGTGGATATTCCATTGGAAAATTCTTCACAACAGATATGATAATATTATATTAAAAATTATGAATTTATGCACTTAAATTTTTATTAAACCTCTAGATCTATAAATTTAACTATAATTAGTGCATGCATGCAAATGGAAATTACATAGAAAAGTAGAGAATGACAAACTAAGCTCACACACACACACATAAGACACAATATATGCTCTGGGAAATCCTTTAGGGAGAAAAACGAGTTGGAAGGTGAGGCTGCTTCACTCTCTTTCTCAGTCTGGAAAATAAGGCTATAGGTACAAACAAGTAATTTTTGTGGTTCGTGGGCTGCTACAGTGCACATATCATCTATGTGTTCTCTACCTCATATCTCTCCTGGCTATCTTTGCTCAACTATGGAACAAAATTATCTCGAAATGATGGAATGCCTCTTCCTCCCAGTGGTCTAGTTATAACACAACCCGATAGCCTACTAGTGGTTAAGTTCAATTACATCAACTCTTAACTAGAGATGTAATATAGACTCTTCTAGAGTATTTTACACCACAAACACGTGGCTAGCCCCTTTTCAATGAATAATAGGGGCTGAGGCAACATCCTCTGAACCATGGTGGTGAAATCTGGAAGGTCAACTTCTTAGTGACACAACTTTTGCATATAGACTCTGATTGACGTGCTTCTTGCACCATTAGAAATATATTTGTGTGTAGAATAACATGAAAAGGTACACGATAAAGGTGAAAATTTTTACCCCAAAAAAATGTCGTTTGATGCCTCAAAATGCTCCCAGAAGGTTTCAGACCCCATTTTACCAAACCGAGTCCAGTCGGTAAAAACATTCCCATGAGCCGATTCCTCCACTTTTTCCACTTTGAATGCATTGAGATGGATGGAAAACAATATAATGATCCAATTCAGATCACACCTCCCCATTTTGGGAGGATTTTGGTCTCCTAGATCTTCTACTAAATGAGGTGAGGAAATTTTTCCTCCACCTTCTCTTTGATGTACCATTTAGCTTTGCCTGGAAGTTGTCCCTTCAACCCAATTATCCAAAGGTCATGTTGTTCATGTCTTGTAGTTTCGGACCTCTTCTGAAAAAATATGTTCTGTCAACTCTACCTAAGCATCTAGTGCCAAATCCTCCATAGAAGGTAGGATTTGTTCCTCTTCCTGATCTAACATGGAAGGCTCATAGAGTTTCAAATTATTTACATTCACAATTGAGTAAATGCACATATATGGTGGTAAACTAAGTCGATAGGAATTATCGCCCACCTTTTTCATTATCTCAAAGGGACCGTACCTTAGAGCTTGAATTTTCTTACTAGGTCTGCAGCCTTTCCTTGTTCAACTATAGCCATACTTTGTTTCCCATCTTGAACAATTTCTCTGTTTTGTGTTGATCATGCATGGCCTTATAATTTTCTTGTGACTTCTGCATTGTTTCTTGTGCCTATAGATGGATATGCCTGATCTTATTTATGAGTTTTTCATCCCTTAAAGCATCTTCGATAAGTTCTTTCCTCACTTCTCCTTGCTACCCATATGCAATATCCAAAGGTGAAGGTGGAAAATATCCAAAACAAGTTTCAAATGGGGACTTTCCTGAAGAAGTGTAGAATGTTATGGTGTAAGAATGTTGAATATATACCAGAAACTGGAAACTCTAATGTTGTAAGAATGTTCTACTGAACTTTTCGCCATTGGAAAATCTTGCCACTTACTGTTATGGCACAAAGTGGTGCTGCTACCACTGAAAATGAGGTTATGAATTTCCTTAGGTACTATGCTGCCCAAATGAAACTCCTGACCTCAGAAACATTAGTAGGCATTGACCATTTCATGATGGCGTCCATCTTGGAAGGATATATTTTCAGTTATCCTCCATGATCACATACCCCAAATACACCAAATATTGTTGTGCAAACTCACACTTCTTGATATTTTCTAGTAGCTGGTGTTTCTTTAGCATTTCCAGCACCTCATACAAACCTTTCCTGGTTTTGAAGGCGGTCTTTCAGGTATCTTCCTCTTTGACTCAAACCTAATGATATCCAGACTTCAAGTCTATCTTGGTGAATTATTTTTCATGCTAGAACTAATCCAACATATCATCTATCCAAGGCAGGGGGTATCTATTCTTGAGTGTAAATTTTTTCAACACCCTATAATCTATACACATCTACCAATTTCAATCCTTCTTTGGCATAATGATGATGGGTTACCCACATGGTGATGTAATAGGTCGAATGACACCCTTTTCCAACAACATCTGCAACTATTTCTTCACCTCACTTGCTTCTATAATAGACTACATGTACAACTCAATATTTGACAATGGAGAGTTCGAAAATAGTTGGATCTTGTGCTCCACTTCTCTCTTAGGTGGAAACCCTTTAGGATCTCGGAAAAAATCCTTGTATATCTGTAAAACATCCTCCAATTTGTTTTTATGTTTCTTAGTACACCCCTCCATGGATGCCTTGCCTCTTATTGACTCCTCTACAGATTGAATTTCTCTTAAAAAAAATAAAGCATACTTCTTGCTAGAACTGATAAATTTCTTGGCTTGGTTGGCACTTACCAATGGTATTTTCAACTTGTCTTTGTACACGTTGATGATGAATGATTTTCCATCCTTCATGATCCGGTATTGATTGGATCTCCTAATGAATATTTCATCTCGCATGTACATGTATGGACTCCCAAACATGACTCCACATACATTAAGAGGAACCACATCTAGATCTAATTCATTAATATAATCAACACTGATAGCAATCTAATTTTGCATGGTTTTGTTAGCTTCAACTCTGCATCCTTATTTACCCATCCTAATGGATATGAGTGTGGATGATCATGAACTTCTAGCCCCAACTTCTTGACCATCTCTAATGTAATGAGATTCGCTTGCAATCTTGAGTCAAATAGAGCATCAATCTTTGTCTTCTTGACCTGTATCTTTATACATAAGAGTTTGCTCATTTATTCTCTTACTTGTTGCTGAAGGCTACTTAGATTAACCTCCTTCTACACTGGCATACAGATGATCTTCTTCAACTTTGTTGCTCAAATCTATGGCCATGAGATTCTTCTTATTTTCTTTCTTCTTGTTCTTCTTGTTTAGCTTTGGATGCAACTTCCAACACTTCTCCTCTATATGGCCATCAATGTTGCAATCGCTGCTAGGATATTTACACTGGTGCACTGTGGCTACCATATTTTTATCTTTCCCCCCGTTTTTCTTCTTCTTCCCCTCCTTAGAACCATCATGTTTCTCCTTCTTCTTCGATCTACTTGATTGTGCTCTCTTTAGGCCTATGTCTTCTAGGTATTGCACCTGTACACAAGATTTTTCCACCAGTTTGGGATTGAACACCATCACTTTCTTGTGCAGATGGTGATGCAGACCCCCTAAATATTTGAGGAGTACATCTGGGTTCTTTGGATAGATACCCAATATTTTAGCCATCTTTCTAAATTCTAAGGTGTACTCCTACGTGCTTTGGATCGAATTTTGTCGGAAGTAATGCCACTAGATCCACTGGTCCTCCATGTACAAAATGGGATAAAAATGTGACTTAATGAGGGTTTTGAAATATTACTACTTAGTCATTGGAGGTTCTCCCTCAGACCTCAGGGTTTCTGTGTGGCTCTCCCACCAAGTCAGTGCATGGACATCCAATTTCAGCCGCACAAATGATATTTTTGTCCTTCTTCATTCTGATGGATGTTGAAATAAAATTCCAGCTGTTGAAACCAATGTTTTAGCTTCAGAGTGTCGATATCATTATGGCATGGATTAATATCGAATTTTAATTCCATTTTAAATAGGGACTATGATTGGTTCACGACACTCAAACTAGGTTGATATTTTTCGAGTTCTTTCTTTGACTAGTTCTCCATTTCTCCCCAATCTTTTGATCCTCATTCATATTTATCCTCTACATTCGAAACTCCATCTTCTCCGAATATCCCTAGTTTGTTATTCAAGTTCGCCATGAGTAGGTTTACATTGTGATTGATATCTGCGACCTATTATTCCAATTGCGTAAACCTCACCTCTAGAGGATCACGAGGGTCATTTACAGATTCATCGCCCATGATTACGATTTTACGATTTTCAGCCTCACTGATCTAGATCCTTGTAATCTCCACAAAATACCTAAATAAACCTTTTGTGATAACAAATTATTTGTAAACTATAGGGGTTATTCCACTGGATAGTTATTCACAACATATATGATACTATTATATTAAAATTTCTGAATTTCTGCGTTATTACAGTTTTATTAAACCTCTAGATTTGTAAATTTAATTTTATTTAGTGCATGTATGCGAATGGAAATTATGCAAAAAAGTAGAGAATGAAAAAATAATCTTATACACACACAGAAGACACAAGATATTCTCTGGGAAACCCTTTCGGGAGAAAACCCAGTTGGAAGGTGAGGTCACTTCACTCTCTTTCTCTGTATGGAAAATAAGGCTGTAGGTAGAAAGAAGTAATGCCCATGGTATGTGGGATACTACAGTGCACATATTCTCTCTGTGTTATCTACCTCCTATCTCTCATGGCTATATTTTCTCAACTATGGAACAAAATTCTCTTGAAAGAACAGAATGCCTCTTGCTCCTAGTGGCCCGGTTATAACATATCCCAATAGCCTACCAGTGGTTAAGTTTGACTACATCAACTCTTAACTAGAGTTTAAATATAAAATATTCTAGATTCTTTTACATCAAAAACATGTGGCTGGCCCCTTCTCTATGAATAATGGGGGCTGATGCAGCATCCTCTTGGACCATGTTGGTGAAAACTAGAAGGTCAACTTCTGAGTGGCATAACTTTTGCATAAAAAGTTTAATTGACACACTTTTTGCACCTTTGGAAAGATATATGTGTGTAGAATATCATGAGATGATATGTGGCTAAAGAGGTAAAGTTTTATCCCCAAAAAGTGTTGTTTGATGTTGCAAAATGCTTTTGGAAGGTTTCAGAACCCGTTTTGCCAAAATGGGTCCTACTAGTAAAACATTACCCCCCAAAAAAGTCATTTGATGCCTCAAAACACTCCTAGAAGGTTTCAGACCTCGTTTTGCCAAAATCGGCCTTGCCTATAAAAATGGTCCCATGAGATGATTCCTCCACTTTTTCCACTCTAAATCCATCGAGATGGATGACAAAAAATATAATGATCCAATTTAGATCAAAAGGAATGTGTTGGGGATAGGAAGAGGACATAACTCCCACCACTCCAAGTTTTGGAGTCAGTTAAGTCCCTGTCGAAAAATGCCCATATTTTTGAGGTGTCTGGGGATCCATTCACTAATAATATGGGTGGAAGAATGGCTTTTTCCTATGGAAAACAAGATAGTATTTCCAGGGCTTCGACAAAATGCTTTTATTATGATTTAGCCAAATTTCCCAACATAGAATGAGTGGGAGGGCTTTGTAAGGATGAGTAGAATGGTTTTAGTATCAATTCTTCCAAGCTATCTCCAAATCTTCCCCTTCCCATATTTAATTTGATCTTTTCATTAATTACATACCTCCCAAACTTGTTTGGAGAAAGGGCATGAGATAAACATGTGCTTGATATGTTCTCCTTCTCCTTTAGATAAAGCACACCACCTTGGCCCCGTACCATAATGTTTCTGTAGAATTTCCCATGCGGGTACCTTATTTTCCATCACGCACCACATGAATTTTTTTGCTTTTGAAGGGAAAATGTATTTCCAAAGTGCTCTCCACCATTTGTTATCTATAGGCACTCTGTCTACACTTAAAAAAATATATTCAAGCTTGGGGGTGTAGAAACCCACAGATGAAATACTCGATATTAGAAGCTCGCCCTCTCAATAAGTAATCATAATGTGGATTTTGGTCAAAGAAAGTAGGTAACCATTACATATCTCAAAATATTGCTGCTCAATTCCAAGCTCCTCTGTATTTTTCTAGCCTTATCTCCATATTGTGGTGTTTTCCATATTGGAAATATAGGCAAACATATAACATACTCTATCCCGAAGGGAGATAATTAAGTGATGGGGGAAGATGTGGTTGGCACCACTTCTTGGCCACAGATCAATACCTATTCAAACTTTTTCGCCATTCCCCACCTTCCATGCTAGGTGATGAGTCGTGATATTGCAACAAGAACGCTGCAACTCCCAAGGCTACCAACTTAAATTATCAACCCGGGGTTTGTAAAAAATTAATTGGTGTCAACACTATATGTGCATCATGCAATGTTTCCTTCCTTCATTGATCTGATGCAATCAAGTGAATATCATGAAATCAATCCTAAACTAATTGCAAAAATGGAAATGCTTGAAATGTAATCCTTAACCTATTACAGGAAACAAAAGACAAGGAAAGAAAACCTATTCTAATTACATAAAGTAAAGAGTATGAACCAACTCTAAATCATTGAATTCAAAGAGACCACATGCTAGTAACAACATTCATTATGTGCTTCATAAAGTAATCATGAAAATCATATCTATGCCATTTAATTCATGAACCTGTCTGCTAACCCTAATTTTTGAAATGCGTTACAGTGGTAAAAAGGCAAGTTGTAAGTGGTATTTTGTCTTCCTCAATCATTTTTTTAGAGTCCAAGGGACATTATTCAGGGCTATGAGGAAAGAATCAAGCTTCAAGGACAATTCTTGTCAATTTTGGAGGGCTTTTACATGGTGCTACATGATTGCTACAAGATGCTACAAGATTGCCCTATTTTTCTACAAGATTGAATTTTTGAGCATTCTGAGGGTGAAAAGGTAAATACGATGGTAGGAGAGGATAATAGAATATATCAATTTTATATGAGGCCCTTTATAATGTTAATACCCTTGAGGGACACATCTTACACAAGGACCAATGCACGTGGTGGCCTTCAACAACCCATAAATATACTCTCGATGAACAATGTTTTGGAGGAGTTGTTGATGAAGGAGGGAAGGTTCTGATGATAAACGAAAATTAAAATTATCATCCCTAAATATTATTATTTTTATACTTGACTCACATGCACACAAGAAATATTATAATTTTTATACTTGAAAAGACTAAAATACCTAATCTGCCAGCTAGGTTGTCCTCTGAGTTATCTCACTGAATGACCAATAAAATAAAATGCAAATGAGATGGGGAGTTCTTTTATTAATTAAGATGTCCTAATAATCCAATACAAGAGTAATCACTCAAAAATACCTTTGTTAACATGCACTAAAAACTAGTAGAAAATTACTACTCTATAAACCAAAAATTCAAGAATGAGTGAGCTAGTTAACCTAGTAAATGCCTAACTTGATCAAGTGAAAATTATATGGGGTAAAATTTGTTATTAATTTGGATTTTTTTAGGCTTAAATACAAGTGTAATAAATTCCAAATAATATCATTAACATGTGCTAAAATTCAACATAAATTTATTACTATATCACTACAAGATACTTCCAGAAATTCCAAAATTGTGAACTAGTAAACCAATCCAAGTAGCTCAATGGAATATGGCTTTTCAAATTTCTTCTAAATATGAATCATGGTTGTACCTATATAAATTACCTACAAAAAAACTTACTTCAATCATTTAACTAATCTAACCTACAATAGTTTAATCATGAATACTAAATACAGAAATAAGAAAAATAAGAATAAGAGATGTAAGTAAATAAGAAGTGCAAAGAAGATAAATAAATTGTACAACAATGTTCTAAGGCACCTGGGATGACCAAGCCCAAGGATACTCAAAGACCTATTAAGGAAACCAAGCCTTAGATGCTTAAAATGACTCCAAAATTTATTATTAGAGTTAATCCAAGTACATCCCTGCTAGAAATGAAAGTAGAATTGCTAAGTAACAAGTTTTCTTCAGAAGAAGACTAAGAAATATATGCCCCAAGTGGATCTGGTTCGCAACCATAGGAATATTCATTAAATGACAGGGAACACATTCCTAGATTTTCTCAATCACTGGATATCAAGAATATGTTCAATAATTTCATATTATCATGTTCATTTATTATCCAATATCGGTCCATCTTGTATCAAGGATCAAGTTCCTAGATCATCTCATCTTCCAAATGTTCATAATATGCCAAATATTCTCACAATATTATATTAAAATAAATAATATTTGGCACATAATATGAAATTATATATAAACCTTCCTAAGAACATATTAAAGCTAAAACAACATTGTTAATTGTAGAAATAGAGATTTAATATAGCCTTTATGTTCCTAATAAATGTTATATGGGCCTTTGTATCTAATTTGGAGGCCCTTCATACCCCCTACTAAAATTGTTGTTCACCCTCTGAACAACCCACTCATCTTCTCTATTGTGCTTTTCTTCATGTATCCATGCTGACGTAGCTTCCCTTGCTAGATAAGATTTTACGGTTTATCTCAATTTCCTATCATTCCTTTAATTCTTCCTCTTAGTTTTAGTATTCCCAAAGTATATTTGATTCTCATCCTTTCATGTTTTGAAATATTTTTTCACAAATTTAGGCAAGAAAGTCTAAGGGAATAGTAGTCAAGTTATGATCTTATAACAGAGAAGAAATATTCATCCTTTTAAAGGTATGAAAGGAAAATATTGGTCATTGATTACTATTCTTCATTTTTCCACTTTATGTCTCTTAAAAGCAATCAAATTACTAAGCTTCTTTTCTATTTAATTTAAATTGTCTAACATAGAAAGTTCTCTTGGAAACTGAGATAATTTCAAAACTTTTTGAAAATGTGAGTGGGAAGGACTATGACTTACATTTATTTTGAATATCCCTTTGCCTTATAAGTCATTTGACTCTTTTGTGTCTATTTTGGGAAAAAATTCAACTTCCTACAGCTCTCTGTGAACTTCCTGTAGCAGCCTATAAGATCACGTAGAAACCTGTCTGTATATTGTCGAAACCTATTTGTATAATGTAGAAACACTTGTAGGTTTATGTAACAGCCTGTTTGCATGCCGAGAGGTGGTGAGTCCACCTTTCTATTTTTAATTTTAATTTAATTTTGATTATTATTATTATTATTATTTTTCATATAAACAATATTACATGCAAAATAAAGTTGGACTGCTTTGAGTTAACTAAGTTATCCCCCACCTACCCCTTCACACTCTTTATCCTCTATCATGACTAAATGATTACAGACCACTTTCTCAAGTCTTTTTCACTTTTTTCGTGTTCCTCCCCCACACGTGTGGGTGTCTTGGTGGAAAAGTGAAGTTAATTACTAGATAAAGCCAAGGTTGCTCTACTACTGATTTTGGTTATAAAAAACCTTTTCCTTCATACAATTGCAACATTTTTTTGAGCTAAAATAAGTCTATAGGAGAGGTTTTGAGGATTGCATATTGTTAGCCTTGGAAGCATTTGACCCAAAAATGGATCCAAAATGCTACCGAAGGCTTTGAAATTTGCATAAAGATCATTAAAAAATCCTAACATTCGCATGCCAAGAGCCCTCGAAAGGGTGGAAAAGCACTATCGAGAGGCTAAAACACTCAAAAAACAATGAAAAACCATTATCATAGGCATAGATTGTGCAATTCACAATAGCCGTTTGATCTAGATGATCAACGGCCTAGATCTAAGTGGTAAATCGCAAATCGGCAAGCAGAGATGACAACTTAAGGATGGGCGCAAGACACCCCAATGATTAGATCGGCGGTTGCAATTGGCACAGGCAGGCAGTGGGAATCAGTGCAGATCATAGGGCGATGGAGATGGTGATCGATGATTCAACATGGACCATCGATCAAGCACGCAGATCGACGGCCCACATTACATCAGGGTTTCGCTATCGGAGATTACAAAGAGCGCTTATGGGCCCAGGGCATGAGCAATATGCGATTGTGACTAGTCGCATCATGACATCGCATCAGAGTTTCACATAGGTGTGATTAACCAGACCCGACGATTATATACATGATATTGTATAAAATTTTAGATCCGCAGAAAGCCATTTTTTAATGTATTTCACATTTTTTTGTTATTTAACGAAATACAAAGGGAGCCTTGAGCAGCGCCGATGCGATAAGGCCCAGACTCGAAAGGGTTTGGGAATGAAAACTTATAATATTTTCAGGTCTACCATAAGCCATTTTTTCATGTATTTTTAGTGTTTTTCAACACATTTCAGAATACAAAGGGAACACAGGAATAGGCCAGTAGCGATTTGCGATAGCGACCTAGAGGGTAGACCCGATTGAGAATTAGGCCATGTTTAAGGACTTTTGAAGTTCAAAAGAACAAAAATGGGCAGGATTTCTCACAGTTGCAGCATTTTTTTGTGTTTAACATAAAAATAGACACTCTAAACATTTAAAGGGAAAACAAAGGCCCGAAGACCCATTCCACCACATAGCAAAGTCCGAGAGACAGATTTCCAGGAAACAGAGATTGGAAAGGGAATAAAAAAGGCCACAACATGTGCAGCTCATTCAAAACCAACAAATGATCATGGAGTAGACAACACAGCTTGTCCAAAACAAACAGAAATATCATGGGGCATCGAGTGTCTTCAGCCAAAAACAACAGAATTGATTATGGGGCATCTCTGGCATGAGAGAGCTCCCTGCCAGCACATCAAACTACCTGAATGCAGTTACTCTTCTATCAGAAGAAGGAACCTCCAAGCCCATGCTTGCCTAGTAAGGGAATCAAATAGTTAACAAGATAAGGAGGATAGATTAAGACTCCGAGCCTTTGAGAGCTCAGGAGCATTGTAAAAGTCCTATAAAAGGCTGAAAGCTAAATGTAACAAGGTTTCAACTTCTGGAGACTGTAGCTACTATGTTCCTTGGAGCTTCTCATCTTCATTCCAGTAATACAAGCTTCTTTTGTTGTTACATGTTCAATATCCATTTCTCTTCTGTTCTAAGTTTGCATCTGGATAGTCTATTCATGATTTATTCTGTGTCTAATGCTAGATAATTGTCATCTTATCTATGCATTGATAAATTGGAATTGAATAGATTGCTCATGTTTCTTCTGTGTCTAATGCCAGATAACTGTCATCTTATCTCTACGTCGATAAATTAGATTTGCAATATTCTTTTACTGCCTGTAGCTAGATATTCATATGTGTTTATATATGCTTATGCCGGTATAGTCAGTATTCTCCATCTATCCATTGAATCTACAAACTACTGATCATTAGTGGTTTAAAGCCTTGTCAAGCTGAGGGTGTTCATGCATGTCTGGAGTGAAAACAAAGTTGAAATGGTTATCTGGCTTGATCCAAACCATCATCCATTCCAATAGTTCAGAGAACAATATTGAAGATTATATGTTATCAAGCATCTCCGAGCTGCAACCTAGGAGAGTTTCCTAGAGTGATAACATAATTGGTGCCATTGCTGGGGAGAGGAAACTGAAGCTCAGCTTCCCTGGGAAACAACACATATCCAGCTTTGATGATAGACAAAGTTTGGGCATATTGTTGGTTGTAATCATCTATCTAGCGACTCTATTGGAGGCCGAACCTCTTGGTGACTCCAATTCATAGTTCTGGCTCAGTTTGTGAGGCATACTCGGAGGAATCCTCAGAAGTCACAAGCTGACCCAGTACTTGACCCTGAAAAAATCATCAAAGAAAGAAAGGTATTGAAGAAAGGAGCATCAGGTTCAGGTAAACCTAAACAATATTCTATATCTCTTCAAGAAAATCCTGCAATAGAACAAATACATGTTAAGAGTATAGCTTCTAATACTTGCAGTGAAGAAAAAATCTCAGAAATTCATAAAGCTCCTTATTCTTTAGGTTATCCTTTTGTTGTAAGCCCAAAGGAAAACTCACCTTCTATCCATCATACTCCTTTAGGCTTGTCAGTCACTCCTCAGCCCTCTATCATTCAGACTACTAGTACTCTTATAGCCACCATAGCTATGGAAGGTGCACAAGCACCTACCAAAATGGAAAGAATCATAACTGCTAGGTATGGACCTCTAATACTGCCCACTCATTTGAATTCCATGCCTACTAGAGAATATCAGAAATATAGGCCTAAGTTCATTGGGACTGAAGGTGTTACAGATGAGGAACATCTTGAGTCATTCTACAACTATGCTGATAACCTGGACATTAGTGAAGATGATGTCTGGATGAGAGTCTTTTTTCCAAAGCCTAGATGGAGAGGCTAGAAAATGGTTAAGAGAACTGATCCCAAGATCTATAGCTGATATTGAGGCTTTAGATGATGCATTCCTAAAGCATTAGGGGGATAAGAAGGATCTCCTCTACTACCACACTGAGTTTGGGAACTTAAAGAGGGAAAGTGTGTTGGAAATAATACTGAGAGGGGGGGGGGGGGGAATCAGTATTATCAAATTCTTTTCAATTTATACAAACATTTGCAGATTTGACTATTGAAACTTGCATATACCTTCCAGATTTATAATTTAATTTATTCTTGAGATGTTTACCATTAATATATATGTCAGAACCATATAGTAATGAACAGGAACAATAAAAATAGACAGTCACACCAAAGAACACCAGATATAAGGTGGAAACCCAATGTGGGTGAAAACCACCTGCTGCAATATGTCTCTATCTTCTTTCAATTAGAAACTTCTTTTTACAATGATTCTGTACTGATGCAGTCCTTTACCAGTACGCAGGCTGCAACCTGCAGAGAGCTACAACCCTCTCTCATTTTCCAGACTCTCCTGGAAGGGAGCTACAACCCCCTTAGCTCTTGTACTAGCTGAGCTACTAGTACATAGGTGCTAACCTACTAAAGGCTTCAACCTTATCTTTTCTTCCAGGGACCACGTTTCATAAATTTTCAGACTAGATCCATGAACATCAAACAAACATCAAGTACATGTGCATCAACCAATCTCCTTTCCACAAACAACTACTGAATCAACCAATAGCTTCTCAGAATGCAGTAACCAGAAAGCAATACCAGTAACCAGACACCAATTTTGAACCCAAAACATTGCAGTAATAGACAAAAGTAGCTAAAATATATTTCAAGAAAAGTCCGCAACTTCACCAATAAAAACTTGCGGATATCCGCACTTCTGTTGTGTCGAGCTTGCGGACCTCCGCACCTGCGCTGTCTATGGCCTGTGCACCTCTACACCTGCTCTGTCTGTGGCTTGCGCACCTCTGCACTTGCACAGTGTTTGAATTGCGCACCTACGCACCTTCACCCGTGTCAGGCTTGCATACCTCTGCACCTGCACTCGTGTTTGGCCTACGCACCTCTGGGTATAGACATTTTTTCAATCTTCACTTATACCCTGGACTATCAGATGCGCCAAAGAGATCTCAACCCAACAGTAGATCTGTCTTGTAGTGCTCAGGTTTCTCCTTCATTCAGGTCCAGCTCACCAACCGATCACTAAAATTTCAGATCTTGCTCTAAATAAATTCAACACTTTAGTCGATGCCCTTGCCAAATGATGTCCTTCCTTTTTATAGTCTAAGGCCTTACTCAAACCATGGTCCAAAACCATAGAAATCCAATACTAGGGACCAAAAACCTGGGTTCAATGCTTTAGATTCAAAACCATGGAACAAAACCATAGAATAAAAAACGTCGGACTAAATATCATGGACAAACCATAAGATTTCCCACATGCACGTTTTTCCCTGCATGAAAGTTTGTGCATTTTAGGTTCGCACTTTTTGTTCGAAATGCCTGCGAACATATCCGCACCTTGTGAGCGGCACACCTGCGCAACCTGCCAATGTCCGCACCTCTTGAATGGTGCACCTGCGGAACTCGAAAATAACACTGCTGCACTATAATTTCTCATTTGATTCCTTTGTCCTGCATCTCATGTATTCTGTCACATCTAATATTTCTTCTGTAGACTCATCTGGTTGTGTATAAGTGAGTTGTTCTTCTATGAGTGGGTTGCCATCAAGTACAACACATACATCATAATGCCAACAATCTCCCCCTTTGGACTTGATGGCAACAATACCCAATCACTCTCCCCCTTTGACATCAAGGGCAAAGGGTGGACCAAGATATTCTCTTCCTTTGATAACCATTCCGCTGACCATACTCCCCTTGAGTACCTACTGAAATCTCTGAACGAGCTCCCCCTTTGTATATGCCAAGGTGTACAAATCTGCCTTTGCTGAAGTCTCTGCTCTGCTGAAGTGTTGTTCATGCTCCCCCTGACTATAAGCAATGTTTTCAAAAAGATGTTCTACAAGAAAGAACATGACTCCATACATCATAAGTGAACTTCCTATCATTAAAGGCTCATACATACATCCATCTCCCATCCAAGTGGGAATTGACTCATCTACCCAACCAAAATGATACACCAAGAATTGACACATGACACAACGAAAACATTTCTTTATCCATCCCAGGCATAGTGGGGAAATCAAGATAGGCCGTTACATTACCTTGAGAGGAAAGTACAAGACATAGAGATGAAATTTCTACAACAAGTCTATGATAGATATCAACAAGTAACATCAGCAGCATCTGATGGTCATCATTCAAATTAGAAACCATGATCTCCCTCTGCACCTGTTCTACCTGAAACCAATCAAGATAATGCCAACAATGCATTATTAGAAGAATATATGCTCCCCCTGAACCTGTGCCAGATGGTCTCTGTTAGCCCAACTCAGACTCTTTTCAACCAGAGCCTGGTCCCCAGAAAGTTTGCGACTGTATCTTCATAAACTGGCGTGGATACCCCAAGTGAAACTCACGTACAACCATTAATCTCTGAAATAGACAAAATTCAATAGCACGATGATGCATCAAATACCCCCAGCTTCTGTCTGAGGTATTCAAATGTCTCCCTAGGCAGAGGTTTGGTGAGTATATCAGCAACTTGTTCCTTGGAGGGAACATACTCCAATTTTACCTTTTGTTCAAGCACTTGTTCCCATAGAAAATGATACTTGATAGGTATGTGCTTAGTCTTTGAATGCATGATAGGTTTTTTTGAAATACTGATTGCACTTGTATTATCACAAAAGATGGAGATAGGTGGAGTACATGCGATTTGAAAATCTTTCAATGTTTGCATCATCCAAAGAAGTTGTGTGCAACAAGATGCAACAACCACATATTCTGCTTCAGCTGTAGATAAAGCAATTGAACTTTGTTTCCTGCTGAACCAAGATACTAATTTGGACCCCATAAAGAATACACCACCACTAGTGCTTTTTCTGTCATCCATGCTTCCTTCCCAATCTGCATCTGTATATGCATGAAGTGTGAGATCTGCATCTCTAGGATACCATAAGCCATAGTTTTGTGTTCCTTGAAGATATTTGAAGATCCTCTTAACTACCTGTAGGTGTGCTTCATTTGGATCAGCCTAAAATTTTCCAACTATTCCTACTGCATGCATGATGTCTGGCCGAGTTCCTGTCAGATAGAGTAGACTACCAATCATGGATCTATAGGTTGGTTGATGTACTGCTACTGATTCATCATTAGTGCTGAGGCTGCATCCTGTTACCATAGGGGTACATACTGGTTTCGAGTCTTCCATGCCATATTTCTTCAAGATCTACTTTAGGTACTTGGTTTGTGATAAAAAGATACCATCTTTATTTTGTTGGATTTGTAGACCAAGGAAATATGTCAGCTCACCAAGCAAGGAAATTTCAAATTCTTTCTGCATCACCAAGGTAAAGTTTTGACTCATAGCTTCTTCATTGCTGCCAAAGATGATATCATCAATGTATACAACAAATATTAGCAATTTATCATTATCAATTTTTATATATAGATTGCTATCTACTGATCCTTTTGAGAAACCTTGTTGATGGAGGTATTTGTCCAGACGATAATGCCATGCCCTTGGAGCTTGTTTAAGACCATAGAGTGCCTTCTTAAGTCTACATACAAGTTTTGGATCATTTCCAAGAATGAATCCATATGGTTGCTCAATATATACTTCTTCTTCTAGGTCCCCATTCAGAAAGGTAGATTTTACATCCATCTGAAATACTTTGAACTTCTGAAAGCTAAAGAGAGCAAGGAACATCCTTATAGCCTCAAGTCTCGCAACTGGTGCAAAATTTTCTTCAAAGTCTATGCCTTGTTGTTGCGCATACCCTTTACAAACAAGTCTTTCCTTGTTTCTAACCACTTCTCCATTTTCATTTAGCTTATTTTTGAAAATCCATTTTGTCCCTATGACATTCTTATCTTTTGGCCTAGGAACCAACTCCCAAGTTTTATTCTTTTCAATCTGCTTGAGTTCTTCGTCCATGGCCTTGACCCAGCATTCATCTTTGCAAGCCTCTCTTACATTTTGCAGTTTAGTGGAGGAGAGCAATGGTAGATAGCTTTAAGCTTCTGAAATGGTTCTTCTTGTTTGTACACCTGCCTCTTTCTACCCCAAAATTTGAGATTCTGGATGATTCTTCTGAACGTATCTGGATGGAGTCTTTTCTTCTATCCTTATCTATTCTTCTGGTGCCTCATGGGTTTCTTCTTCGTCATGAATCTGATTTGATGTTCACGGATAGTCTTCGCCATCTTCGAAATCTTCAGATTTTACTTGCCTAGGAGTGTTTCCTTCTTCATCAACCACTACATCAATGCTTTCAACAATTTTACCAAGTCTTTTATTGTAACATTTGTAAGCTTTACTATGGGGAGAGTAGCCAAGTAAAATGCCTTCATCTGCTCTAGGTTCAAACTTGACAAGATTTTCATCAATCCTTTTAATGTAGCATTTGCTTCGAAAAACTTTGAAGTATTTCACCATGGGAGTCTTACCGTACCAAAGTTCATGAGGATTCTGATTGTTGTTTACCCAGATGTTTGTCTTGTTGAGAATAGTAACAGCAACAAAGGCAGCTTCACCCCAGAAGGTTGCGAGAGTTCCAGACTCATCAAGCATAGCACGAGCCATTTGTTGAACCGTTTTGTTCATCCTTTCCACTACTCCATTTTGCTAAAGAGTCCTTGCAGCAGAAAATTCCCTTCTTATTCCATGTTCTTCACAAAAATCGAAAAATTCATCTGAGGTAAATTCCCCTCCTCGATCAGATCCGAGGCATTTGATTCTGCGATCTGATTCGTTTTCAACCAAAGCTTTGAATGACTTGAACTTTTCGAAAGCTTCATCTTTATACTTCTTGAGTCCTATCCAACACATCCTTGAAAATTCGTCAATGAACAATATGAAATACTCTTCTCCTCGAGGTGACCTCTTCCTAGTTGGACCACATATACCAGTGTGAACAAGTTCAAGTGGCCTGCTAGCTGATCCTTCCTTCTTAGGGAAATTAATTCTAGTTTTATTACCAAATTGGCATGATTTTCATATTGTATTATCTGGAATTCTGATGTCAGGAAGATCACGAATTGCCTGATATTTGCATGCTTTCCTAATCTGAGAGAAGCTAAGATTCCCCAGTCTTCTATGCCATAGCTAGTGTTCATCATTCTTGCTTAAATAGCATTGTTGTTGTTCTCCCTTGAGTACGTATAAGTTATTTGGAGTTCTTATGCCTGTGATCACTATTTTTCATGTATCAAGCTCACGAACAATACATCCATTTGATCAAGATATTACCTCAGTTCCTTGATCACACATCTAATTGACACTCAATAGATTATGTTTTAAGCCATCAACATACATAACATTTCCAGCCTTGACCTTTTCTTTCAAACGAACAGAGCCTTTACCTTTTATGAATGCAGGGGTGTCATTTCCAAATGAAACCTTCTTTTCCTTTTCTAAGGCACTATATGACTGTTGTTTTTCTTTATTACCTGTCATATGTTTCGAGCATCCACTGTCGATGTACCATTGATTTTCCTGTCGTTACGCATATAAGGCTATCCCACATCTTTCCAGTTGCGTTTATTTCTTTTTCGATGTTTTGGAACTCAATGAAGCTTGCTCCTTCTGAGTTGTTTGCCGAAACCTACTTCTGCATTCAGAGTCTTCATGACCGAAGTTGTTACAAATAGAACATTCTATTTCATTTTCAAGAGAAGAGAAGTTATTGTAGGTTCTTTTCATGATTCCTGTCATACTCCTTTGTTTTTGAGCTTCCTTAGTCATGATGGTCTATAGGCAACACATTGAGCAGCTTTATGACCAAAGTTATGACAAGAGAAACATTAGCCATTGAAGAAATTCCTGCGATTATCAAATCTACCAACCATATGATTGTAGTTTCTATCCATTCTTGAGCCAATTTGATGATTTACTTGTGGTCGGTTGAGGCTTCTGTTCGTCCTTGACGTGGATTGCTTCTGATTTACTTGATAATCTTTGATCATTCTTGAAGAAAATTGTCCCTGATTTCCCCGGTGATCTGCATTATACTTTTTCTGTCGATTGTCAACTTGTTCACTTCTCCTTCCTGCATCAAGATAACTTTTGGAGGTGGATGGCTTTTGCGCTTGCTTCTGAGCTTGAGATGCTTCTTTGGAATATCCGAGACCAGTCTTGATTAGAGGAGGACTCTGCACTTTGATAATCTCATCTAGAGTTTCAGACCCTTTAGCAAATCTGAGATTAAGGGCTTTTGTTTTCTCAATTTCTTTTCTAAGTCCCACAATTTCACATTCTAACCCTTCATTGTTTTTATCTTTTTTAGCAAGTTGGAATGTTAGAGTATCTATAATGATATTCTTTTCCTCTAAACAAACTTTAAGTTTAGCAATTTCTTCATAAAGACCTTCTTCATTTATATCATCCAAGAAATCATCATCTTCAAAAGCCATCAAAAGTCTATCATTATTACCTTGTTCATCTTCATCACTGTTTGACAATCCATCACTATCTTCATGCGTGTAATAGCTCTTCTTATTTTGTTTTCTGTTCCATCTAACAGGTTCCTTACTTTTGTCTAGTTTATCTTTATGAGGACATTTTGTAGCATAATGACCGACTCTTCCACAAGAAAAGTATTTGAAAGGCAGCTTACCTCTGAATCTACCAGTTCCCCGTTGAAGGTTCTTGACAAAATTTGATTCTTCCTGTTCTTTTGACATATGTCCTGACCCATAGTAATCTCTTTTTCCTGAAGCCTTGAATGCAACTTCTCCCCTGTCTGATGGTCCTCCTTTTCTCATTTCGTAAGCAGTTAGAATTTCGTGTAGCTGTGACATGGTAAGGTTCTGCAGATTATGATTTTCTTCTATGGCAGAAAATTTTGAATCAAACTTGGGAGACAAAGATCTTAGAACCTTTTCAACCACAACATCTTCTTTTATTTCTTCACCCAAGTTTTTCATACAATTTACAATCTCATCTATACGTAGGAAATAGCTAGCCACACTTTCATCATTATGCATTCTGAGACTTTCATATTGAATTCTAAGAGTTTGTAATTTTGCTCGTTTTACCTGTTCATCTCCTTCATAGCTCAGAATGATCTTGTCCCATATTTCTTTTGTGCTTTTGAGCTGCATAAACTTGACAAATTATTATTAAGATAGACTTCCTAATAGAGTATTAACAACTTTTGCATTTGTTTCATACTGCTTCTTACCAGCTGCATCTGTAGGAGTTGCTGATGGAAATGTGTATCTTGTTTCCACAATATCCCAAACTTCTGTACCAAGAGATTGAAGATAGGCAATGATTCTTACCTTCCAATAGACGAAGTTTCTCCCATCAAAAATCGGTGGCCTGATAGATGCTTCCTTTTCGTAGTAGCTCATCATGATAGATCTTCCTTCAAGCGATCAAGCTTTTCTTGAAGGACTCGCTCTGATACTAATTGTTGAAAATAATACTGAGAGGGGGGGGTGAATCAATATTATTAAATTCTTTTTCAATTTATACAACTATTTGCAAATCTGACTAATGAAACTTGCATATACCTTTCAGACATATAATTTAATTTATTCTTCAGATGATGATCATTAATCTGTGTGTCAGAACCATATAACAATAAACATGAATAGAAAAATAGAGCAGACAGTCACACCAAAGAACACAAGATATAAGGTGGAAACCCAATGTGGGTGAAAACCACTTGCTGCAATATGTCTCTATCTTCTTTCAATTCGAAACTTCTTTTTACAATGATTTTGTACTGGTGCAGTCTTATACCAGCACGCAGGCTTCAACCTGCAAAAGGCTACAACCTTCTCTTTTCTTCTAGGGACCACGTTTCATAAATTTTCAAACTGGATCCATGAATATCAATCAAACATCAAATAGATCTAAAATCAACCAACTTCCTTGTACAAATACTGAATCAATAATTTCTCAGCACTCAACAACCAGACACCAATTCAGAACCTTGAACACTGCAGTAATGGACAAAAGCAGCTAAAACATATTTCAAGAAAAGTCTGCAACTTCACCAATAGAAACCTGTGGATATCCGCACCTCCGTCGTGTCGAGCCTCCGTGTCTCTGCACCTGTGTTGTTCTTGAACCTGCGGACCTCCTCACCTGCACCGTATCTAGCCTGCGGACCGCTACACCTGTGCTGTGTCGAACTTGCGGACCTCTGCACCTACGCTGTGTCTAGCTTGCGGACCTCTGGGTATAGATAATTTATTAGACTTCAATTATACCCCAGACTATTAGATTTACACATCTAATCATGCGCCCAAGAGATCTCGACCCATCAGTAGATCCATCTTGTAATGCTCAAGTTTCTCCTTGATTCAGGTCTAGCTATAACTCACCAACCGATCACCAGAATTTTAGATCTTGCTCTTCTTAAGATATTCAACACATGTGTGTACAGCCAAATGATCTCCTCTCCTTTTTATAGTCTAGGCCTTTTGTCAAATCATGGTCCAAAACCATAGAGATCCAATACTAGGGACCCAAAACCTGGGTTCAATACTTTCGATGCAAAAATTATGAACCAAAACCAAGGATCAAAAATGTCGGACTAAATACCATGGACCAATCCATGTGCGCGCATTTCTCTCTGCATGAAAGTGCGTGTATTTTACGTCCGCACTTTTTGTTCAGTACACCTGCGAACATGTCTGCACCTTTTGATCAATGCACTTGAGGAACTCACCGATGACTGCAGCTTTGTGAATCAGGAACCTGCGGATCTCTCATTTTCTACTATTTTCAGAGCCTGAACTTGTGATCTACTACTTGAGTGAGTTGCCATCAAGGACAACACTTATGTCATCGAGCCAAACCTGTGCCAAACCTGTGTCATAATGCCAACACATCATTTTGGAAAGGTTACAATACCAAGGTACAAAATTCTTTTGGATCCAACTAATGAAAAATGCACAACCAAGAAAAAAGGTTCAGTATCCTATAAAAAAAGATTTTCTCAACTCATATATGATTTGTTATATTTTCTTGGACAAGTTTGGCGCACACTTAGAAATATTGAAGACTTTAGTGAGGCCTAATGCTAAGGTAGATTAGAGACCAAAATATTATATATATCGCATGTTTCTTGTAGAAAAAACACTTTGGAATCTAATTACAAAAGAGGAACTTTGGTACATGATCATGATGCAAAAGTATAAATTTCCAGGAGCGTTGTTGGATTAGATCCAGAGGGATAGGAAAAACATCAAATGTCTCAATCATTGGAAGGATTTGAGATTGGATTTCCCTCTAATTGGTAATTTATTGGCTTGGCAAGTTGATAATGTCCCACGGGTTATGGTAGGGACTGATGGCATAAAGGTACAGAAAATCTAGTCCAATTGTTGTATGAGAGTAGTAGTTGTACCTAAAATTTTAGGCAATCCAGCTAAACAAACTATTTGGCATTAGGAATGGTTAACTGCCTAGGATCTAAGACTTGAATGCTAGAGTCACTTGGTTTTGTAACTGAAGTTGTGTACTAGGTGATTGCTATGCATTTTCAAATCTTCAGTTCACATCAGATTCCATGTGGCTTATAGCTTAATGTTAATGTTTTTTCCTCAAAATTGTTGGTTTCTTACCCTACCTTCCATTAAATTAACTCCACAAAGGATCAACTGATGAAGGTTGTAGGAAACTAACATCCCTTTGAAATTTACTGCATCAAAGGCATCGAGGTTCATAACTTAATCTATTGATTTTATATTCTATTCCACGAGAGGGCTACATAACCAGGGTTTTCATATTTATCAAATGACTCAACAAGGTATCTAAGACATCCCCACATGTTGCTCCTTTGCATGAAGCCATGTTGTGTACTTCACTATATTAGTAAAGATAAAGAATTCTAATGTTGACGAGGAATCAAATATGGCAAAAAGCAAGTTGGCTACATACAAGCTTATGGGATAATAATACCAAGGGAAATTGTCTCAAGGTTTTCAACAACATTCACCATAGTAATTTGGTTCAAAGCACGTGTGGATACCTCATAATATCCATTTTGTTGTAAATACTATTTTTTCACATTATAAAAATGAAAAATGACCAAAAATCATTAGACCTTAGAGAGTCGTGAGGAAGTTCAAGATTCATGAGGGTATGTGAAAGATCATGGTAGGTGAAAGGTCACCTCACTTCTATAAATATACCCTCATGTTTCATCTGTAAGGGGACATTTATCACTTGAGCTAGCCTAGGAATTAGACAGCTAATTTGTGTTGAAGGAGATAGAGGAACTCAACTCTTGGTAGAGAGTAGGGTGAGTTCTGGTGAGGCTAGGGTTTTTCCTTGAAGATGGTATGAGCAGACTATGTTCCACTTCTGGGATTTTATGGACTTGTTGGATATGTACTTGAATTTGTGGCATGAATAATGAGAAGTTATTCACCTTTAGTATTGATTCCTGTGCATCTTCATAGTGGTTGTATTGGCTATTTGGTATTTCCATTATGTTTGTATGTGTGCTTTCATGCATGCGCTATGTTTATGAACTAATTCATAGTTGTTGCACATGTTTTTTAATTCACATATTCTCTATGTTATTCCATGTTAATGCTAGTAATATATTACAAAATATTTTTCATTTAACCTCTAAATTGTATGACTCTGATGCTTTTAGCTAGCCATCTCCCCTTTGCGATGTACTTATTTTTATTATTTTTTTGCCTTATTCTTTACATTTATTTGTGAGTTTATCAATCGTTGGCTGATCTCATCATCTTTCTTTGAGCATTTCATTCTTGTCCTTGCACTAACATATCCACATTTTATAGCTAGGAGAAAAACACACATGGCGGTAGCCAGGCCTAGATACTCGATGGGGCTCCTATCCTAAGCATTGTGAGGTATAATTAGGGCTTCACACCAAGGAGGCCCCCTAACTGTTGGTGGGATAGTTTTACCCATCAACATATTTGGCACCAACAGAAGGGTCAGATGAAAAGTTGACGTTGGGCGAGTCATAAAGGATATATGTTACTTCCATTAAATTTTATTTTGAACTAGTTCTAAGCCTCGCCCTAGATGATGTTTGCAAAGTAAATTATGATATGGATATGTATATTCTCAAGAAATAAATATGTTATGCACAAACCATTCTGTGAATTTCCTGTTTCGGATCACAGACACAAACATAATCCAAGGATCGTGATTTTCCTTTGGAAATTGTGATTGTGATTTGTGATTCCCCCATCACAAATTGGTTTCACAATTTTCAATGAAACTCACCATATCTCGCCTTTAGAACCTATGACTTGGACATGCAACTCTATTTTCTCCTCACAGAACTCTGGAAATATGACATAAAATTATCGCCTGTGGCTAGAGCTTGTCACCATTTAATAAAGCACAATTCATGCACAATTCACAATATATCTCTCGTCTCTAACTTTGAAAGATGCAACAACGACTTGTGATATATCTCCCATAATCACTTACCACTACCTCCTTTGCCATTGCAAATCGCAAACGTTATTTCAAGTGGATTCCCTTCTCCCTTCTCTCATTGTGACTTGTGATCTTGTGACCTTTTGTCTCCTTGATCCCATCGAACTCTGCCTATTATAACCCATTAAAATAATACATCATGAAGTCAACCCCTTATTAAATCAATTAACACATATTTATCCCATATCAACAACACATTTTTCTAGCCATCAAATGTGTTGCCACATATTTCTTACAACTCTAAAGTTCAAGGATGAACTGAGAGTATTTTCAAAGGCAAAACTATTATGAAGGAATAGAGAACCTAAATAATAAGCAATGCTAGTTAATATGTAGTAGTTCACATATTCATATGCATCTAAAGCGATTTTGATGTGCTATGAGGCTGATAGGCTATCTAGAGTTTTGTAGAGATTAAATCATATGTGTTCTTGACAAACTTGTAAGCAATTTTATTAGACGAACAACATACAAGATTCAAAGAACTATGCAACATTTATTACTAATGCATTGGGACAAAATTCTGCTACTTAAAATTATAGAATTATGTTTATAATTTATCTTGCGATTAGGATGCAAAAGGTCTAATACTACAGGATGTGTAAAATTCGTTATTACATGGTCATTATTCCACTGTGGCTCAAAGTTGGATGTCAAAAGAAAATGCTAATGGTTGTTTAGGTGAGTTGCACTTGGCACCATAGATGGAAATAAAATAATTTCAAAATGTTAAACAATCCCAAAACTAAATCTTTATTTGGGCAACAACAATTTGACATGCATGGGAGGCTTACCTTTGTGATGCTAGGTTTTGGTATATTATGTCATCTCCGGTATTCAATACCATACTAGAAATTTTGAGTTTTCCATATATATATATGATTGTAGAACATACACAAGTTTCAAGCCATCAACCCCATATCTTGCCAAGGATTTGCATATATCAAATAATATTTGTATAAGGGAAGGAAAATTCACAATTACAATGATGGTAAGAGTACAAAAGTGACTTCCTTTCTTACATATTTCATCGTAATGCAACGAACTTGCTTCATGTGTAAGTGCTAGAGGGTCATTTGTCATTTTTTCATTGTTGTGGATCAATGTGAGTAGCTTGATCATCATTTTGGAAAGATTGTGGGACCATGGTATGAAATTCTTTTGGATCTAGCTACCAAGAATTGGACAATCGAGAACAAAGGTTCCATATACTCTAAACGAATATTTTATCAACTCATATATGATTTGTTGTATTTTCATGGAAAATTTTGGCACACACTTAACAAGCTTGAAGACTTTAGTGAGGCCTAAGGCAATGGTAGGCTAGAGACCAAAATATTATATATATGACCTCGTCCTTGTAGCAAAAACATATTGGAATATGACTACAAAAGAGGAATTTTGGGAGATGATCATGATTTAGAAGTATAAAGTTCTAGGAATGTCATTGTATTGGATCTAGAGAGATAGGAAAAAAAACAAATGTCTCAATAATTAGAAGGATTTAAGATTTGGAATTTCCTCTAATTGGTAATTACTTGTCTTGGCAAGTTGATAATGACACAGAGGTTAGGGTATGTATTGATGGCATAAAGGGATAGAAAATCTAGTCCAACTGTTGTATGAGAGTGGCAGATGTACCTGAAATTTTAGGGGATCTATATACAACAATTATTTGCATTAGGAATGGTTAATTGCCCAGGATGTAAGAATTAAAGGCCAGAGTCACTTGGTATTGTAACCAGGGTTGTGTACTTGGCATTTGCTATGCTTTTTCAACTCTTCAATTTCACATCAGATTCCATGTGGCTTCTAGCTTAATGTTAATGCTTTTGGCTCAAAATTGTTGGTGTCTTTCCCTACCTTACATAAAATTAACTCCACAAAGGATCAAGGGATGAAGGTTGTAGGAAAATAACATCCCTTTAACATTACTGCATCAAAGGTGTCAAAGTTCATAACTTAATCTATTGATTTAATACTCTATTCCACGAGAGGGTTGCACAACTAGGGTTTTCCTATTTGTAGAATGACTCAACAAGGTATCCAAGACATCCCCACATGATATGCATTGTATACTTCACTATATCAATAAAGGTAGAGAATTTTAATGCTTATGAGGAATCAAATATGACAACAAGTAAGTTGGCTACATACAAGCTTCTAGGAGAATAATACTAATGGAAACCATCTCGCAGTTTTCAACAACATTCTCAATAGGATTTTGGTTCAAAGCACATGTGGATACCTTATAATCTTCCTTTTATTATAAATACTATTAATACATATTATAAAAATGAAAAATTACCAAAATTCATTGAACATTAGAGAGTTGTGAGGAAGTTCAAGTCATGATGGTATGTGAAAGGTCATGGTAGGTGAAAGGTCACCTCACTTCTCTAAATATACCTTCATGCCTCATTTTTAAGGGGAATTTTAGCACTTGAGCTAGGCTAGGACTTAAATAGCTAATTTATGTTGTAAGAGCTAGAGGCACTCAGCTCTTGGTAGATAGTAGGGTGAGTTGTGGTGAGGCTAGGGTTTTCCCTTGAAGATGGTATGAGTGGCCTATGTTCCACTAATAAGATTTGATGGAATTCCTGGATATGTACTTGAATTTTTAGCATGAATAATGAGAAGTTCTTCACCTTTGGCATTGATTCCCATACATCTTCATAGTGGTTGTATTGACTATTCAATATTTCCATTATGTTTGTATGTGTGTTTTCTTTCGAATCTCTGCTCTTTTATTCCACGTTAATTCTAGTAATTTATTATGAACTATTTTGCAATTAATATATAGCACTCTCTTAATTGTATGTCTTAGATGGTATCGGCTAACCACCTCCTCTTTGAGAAGTATCTCTGATTATTATTATTTTTCCTTATTCTTGTACATTGTTTTTTGAGTTTATTAATCATGGGTTGATATCATCCCATTTATCTAGGAATTTGATTCTTGTCCTTGCACTAATGTATCCACATTTAAAAACCGGGAGAAAAACACACATGGTGGCAGTCAGGCCCACATATCAGGGGGGCTCCTATCCCAAATGGTGTGAGGTATAATTGGGACTTTAGATTAGGGAGACCCATAACTCTTGGCAAGGCAATTTTCCCAGTCAATACGAATTCTAAACATCAGAGCTCTCAAGCTAGCCAGAATGGTAGATCTAATGAGTAGATAAGCTAGGAAGGGAACACAAACAGAGCCAAAGAGGATTTTAAAGGAAGAAGAACACCTAAATTTGGGACCTACAATTTGATACCATGTTAGGCTAGGAAGGTAACTCCCAATGTGTTATTTTCATTAAGGTGAATGCGATTATATATAAGTAGAATGGTGACCTTTGGTATTCCAGTTCCAAGGTCTTTTCCTGTTATAATAATGTAAAAAAATAAGTAAAAAATCCAGATACAAGTTCTATATTAAATATTAAATTTAGAAAAAAAAGAAAACAAAAATTACAAACTAATAATAAAGAACTCCAGTTATAAAGTTCTAAAAATATATGTATTTTCATGAAGTTACTATAAATATTTCAGTTATTTAATTTGAGGTACATTTCTTGGTGTTTGTTAAAGAATAATTATCTTTGCTAAATTACTACAAGAAATATATTGTTTATTCATATTTTTTCTCCAAAACTAATTTTTGACTAGTTATGGAAAGATCAACTACATGTAGCCCCTATACTTTATTGAACTCACGAGCTTGAAACCCTTTTATAGGGAAATAGCAATGCCCATGAGATCCTAACTTCAAATTTCTTGGGTCAACATTTATATTGGCCACATTTGTAAAGACTTTATTCAATTGTGATTAAAATAATTTCCAAAATAATTGAGATAGTGACAACATAAAAAAAATGACCATAGAGTTTTAATTTCACTCATAATTTCATAATTTTCTTTAGAAAGAAAGAAAGAAAGAAAATTATTTTAATGTCCACGAGGCTAAAGATAACCTATGGGATATATTGCTTCTTCATATACTTGATGTATTCGTCCACTTATCTGTGAAGCCTCACAATAAATGCTCCCAGCTTCTTGACAAACCCCTCGCTAAATAGATTATCCCAAGAGCTAGTTGTGAACATATCTGCATAAATTTCCCTATTGTATTTGAAGGCCTCACATTCTAAAATGAAATGCTTTTCTGTGTCCACTTTTCTGGAAGAACAAAAACTACATACTCTTTCCTCCCACCCTTCTTTTGGCCTTTTCCAGCGCCCTGTTGCACAAGGGAGTTGATGAGAATTAGTACTTAAATGAGCAATAATAATTTTAGCTCTCCAAGAGATATTGACCTCTATGTATGCTTTTGGTTGAAGACAATGAGTGGGATTAAACACTTCAATATAGTACTTTTTCTTTCTTCCTAGATCCTTATCCCAAGTACACTTTTGGAACTTATCCATAACAAAAGCTTGTATCTATTTGTTTTTAATGGGACACATGTTCAAGCAAATACCCCATTTACTAAACCATTTGTTATTTTGATGCATCCAAGTCTTTTTTCTATTGCACAATATGTCATTAAAGACAACCTTAGGCCATCTACCCTCTTCCATTTGCTCAATTGTTTTTATAAAACCTTATGGCTCGCACCATAGCATTTGCTTCAATAGGATCAACCCCTTTTCCATTTAAGAAGATAGCATAAGGAACTGCAATTTAATCTTGAATTTGTTTGTAATCAAATGCTTCTGAATTTTCTCAATTTGTTTTCGCTGCATGTTGGATGTACTATTGGCCCATAGTTCACAACCATATATAATCATTAAAATCCCTAGAAGCCCAAAAAGAGTTTAAGTGGTTTTCTAGTTCCATAACTCTGCCTCTCTACACTTATTTTGAAAAGCATAAAATTCTTTCCAACCCCCCAAAGTTCTTTTCTTTCTACAACCATCCGAGCTTAGATTTTTGTTGAAGTCAATTTCGAGGTATTTGTAATCCATAACTTCTTCCAAAATGTTTCCTTCAAAGTAGAACTTATGTTGGTTATGTTTTATTTTTTTAGAGAAAACCACTTCTTTCATTTTGTTGATATTGACTTGCATCCCCACACTTCTACAAAAATGCTCAAGGGATAGTAAATGCTCTTACAAACCAAGAGCCAATTTAGCAATCAGAATAAGGTAATATGCATAGAAAAGAAGCCTTATAACAAATTTTCCCAAATAGATACCATCACCCACTTGTGAATTTAACCACTCCTCAAGCTTGTTGATATATAAGCAAAAAAGGGTAGGAGATAGCGGGCAACCTTGCTTGACCCTGATATCGCTTCTAAACCTTTCAGAAATGTCTGCTATAGTTCTAATTTTGACTTTCACCTCTTCATATAGTCTATGCACAACTGCTCTCAAATGTTTAGGAACCCCAAGTTCCTCCATTCTGTGCCAAATGTTATCCCTAGGAACTGTGTCAAATGTTTTTTTGAAATCAACAAAGCAACAAAACACTTCTTCCTTTTTCTCCCAAACTTTTTCAAATCATTTGCCTTAAAGCTATACAATGATCAACTATGGAATTTTTAGGTCTAAAAACTGCTTTCCCTTTAGCACGCTTATCTCTTTCTTCTACCAACTTGCTAATTTTATTTTCTAGCATGCTTCCAAATGAATTGTCAAACAAATAAAATAGCTTTATGTAAAAAATAAATATGCCACTTTTGAAATCACGCCAAAGATCTGCACGTTGAAGTTGGATACAACGAATGCAGGGGAGGCGCCACGTTAGTTCATCCCACCTATAAGAGATTTTATGAACTAGCGATGTTCGTACATGAGTGATAATTGCAAAATAAGAACAAAAAGATTTGAACCAATAAAATTTTAGATAAATAAAATTAAAATATTCAAAAGAAATAAATGAATTTCATTTTGTAGATATTTTAAATATTAATTAAAATATTTTTTATATTAATTAATATTAATATTTTAAATTTTATTAAAAATAAAATTTATATATTCAAAATCAATCCAATGGAAGTACAAATTTATACAAAATTCTAACTGGTGAAATTCCAATTTGGATAAAAAAAAGTTGTTTGAAGAAATCACATTTGTAAAAGGAAACAAAATATGATCCAGATCGCCAAATTATCTTATTCCTTCATGAAAAACGAACCAAAAAATGACAAAGATTGCAAACTTATCTTATTCCTCCCTACAAAACAAAAAAAATATGAGAAAGATCGCCAACGTGGCGACCACGTGTAAGAGTGTTGAGGATCATGTCATGCACCACAGCAAGTTGCTAACTCTATAGTTTCGTGGGCAGAATAATTAGCATGATTGTCTAATCTTGTTGGCAGAGCTCATGATGTTCTAGATATTCCTACTATCGTCCAAGCAATTACTTTGCACTCTCCCAGGGAAAGATCAATCAACCTCCAGGTGACTTGTATGGTGACATCATGCAAAACTGAGTGAGCTACCATTTTTCTCATTCTTTCTTCTTGTTCTTGTGTAATGAACCCCTACATTCATTTCCATGTCCTTTAGTGCATTCACTCCAAGATCTTCACGTTGAAGCTAGATACAACCCATGTAGGAGGAGGTGACACGTTAGTTCATCCTGCCTGCAATTTTTTTTTATGAACTGACAATGTTCGTACATGAGTGATCATGGAGAAATAAAAAAAAAAGGATTTTAACCCATAAAACTTTAGATAAATTAAATTAAAATATTCAAAAAAATAAATGAATTTCATTTTGTAATACTATTCTTATAAATTTCTATTTAACTTTTAGTCAAAAATTGGTTAATTCCCAATCAACACAAAAAACAAATGTGTAATGCCTTGCCTTGTGGCAGGGGCAATAATGAGAAAAACACACATCTCCTTCATACTAAAAAAAAACTATAAATTAAATTAGAATTTTTTTACTACCAATTACATTACTTTTCTATATAAAATTGATGTAAAATTAAATTGGAAATTAAAGTATTTTGTTTGTGAAAAATATAAGGAGATTTGTTTTATTGCTATCTTTTAAGTTGATATTGTTAATGTAAATATTATTTGATTTTTTAAAATGTAACATTACAAAAAGCTCTTTATTCTTATTGAAAAAGGCCTCTCAACATGCACATACAAATTTTTGATAATGTGGTTGTGTGTAACATCCATTAGGAAAATTGTAAATAATAGTTACTTCAATTAAAAGACATGATAATGTTGACAAACTTTGGAAAGTTTGAATGTAAGTAGGAAGGTTTTTTTTGAAAATCATGTTTATAATGATGCAAGATTTGTGAACGACTCACTTGGAAGCCATGCTTATTTCTGCCTCACATGTCAAGGTAGTTAGTCAGTTATGGGTCAGGCAGTTACCTGCCCATAATCTCTCCTTGCAAATTAAAAATGAAAAATATAACCAAGAGGGTAATGGTACTTGAGATAATTAAGGAGAGAATGGTACAAGAAATAATTGTGCTAAGAAACCATGTTGAAATGGGTTCATGCAATGGGAAGGCTTGGACTAAGTCTGTTTATGTCTACATAGTCATAAAAAGCTAATTGTGTAGAGTAACTGCTAACACCTTGACTGTGAGGATAACACGGGGGAGACACAATGGGCACTGGTCTCATGGAAGGGACGTTAAGTCATTGTTTCCAAATTAGTTCCAGAATCTCGGTATGAGGTCAAGGCGAACAAATCATAGGAACATATGAGTATACTGACCAGTGTATATTTTTATTAGTTATAAAAGAGTCATGTAAACAAGTCTCGAGTCAGAATAAATAGGGT
The DNA here is from genome assembly GCA_000404065.3 of Pinus taeda. Lineage (NCBI taxonomy): Eukaryota > Viridiplantae > Streptophyta > Pinopsida > Pinales > Pinaceae > Pinus > Pinus taeda. The sequence goes on from APFE030038612.1 coordinate 103,844, forward strand.
CACTTGCCTATTATGTGGAAGGTCAATGATGTATCAAACTGGATGTTGTAAATAAGATTAGTATAATGTGGAAAGTAGCATGCTCGTCCTTATGACTGTATGTGGTGGAAAATAATTACAATTGAATAAGACTAAATTATAGTAAGTGTTTCTCTTTTTGGTAAACAAGTATGAAAACCCTCATTCAAAATTCAAGGGTTATTAAAGAACAACAATTTGGCAGTCTGGGTTAGTTTCCTAGCTTATCAGAGGAACAACTTTAGCATGGAAATAGTCCTTGACTTGCTAACCTCACGATAATGAAACCAATAAATATAATCACCCAATATAATTATAAATATGAAAGACGGAATACTGGAATTTAATACTGATCAAATTTTTTTTAACAAATAGATATTCTTTTGCAAACCCCAACCACAGAATTCAGTATAAACTACAAAAGCAATTCAGTGAACGATTTTAATAAAAATACAGTAAAATATGCAATAGAACAATCATCGATAATCACATTGAAATTGTGGAAGTTACTGTATGCCAACCATGCATAACCCTCGCTCAAATAGAACAATAACAGATCACTATAATTCCCATTGCCTTGAGAATTTAACTACTATAATGCTAGGAACTACCAAAGGGAAAAAACCAGAAATCATTTAAATAAAATATTATAACACGAGTATCGAATCTGTATTAAAATAACAGTGATAACTCCGCAATAAATATTAATCCTCCTAGATACGAAGGGGTCAAGCCTTTACAGTCGTAAAGTTCAGCTCAACATAAAGAATAAACTTAGCCATGTAAACTCAAACCTTCTGTGTCTTCTGGTGACATCAATAACCTATAACAAGAAAACCCAGTAATAGTAGAAGGGTTCAATGTACCTGGAACAAGGTGGAATGAGGTGGAAGACGATTAGGGTCATCATGTTGCCATCAGCAAGAATTCATAGGAAGAGTTAAATACCTACAGGAATATAACAAAGTTCAATATAGCAGTTCTCGATTTAACTGAAAACGAACTTAGAAATTAATCATGGAGGGGTTACTGTACCTATAAGTCATGAAGTCCTCTATCCTGGGATAGGATTCCTACCAGAGGGTAACCACATCAAAATTAGAATCTCCATTGGTATAAATCACCAAATACTAATGTCAAGAGATGTCATGATAATATACAACCTTCTTAACAAGAAACCCTTCACTGTAGTAGACCATTGAAGAACCCCGTTCCAACTGGTTGAACGATGGCCTGTAAGAAAATCATCATAGGACTGAGAGAAGGAAATCATTGTATTAAACCCTGGTGTATAGTCAAATGACAAATTTCAAGTGAACATACCTTAGTTCTATAGTTATCGATTTAATATCGACATGCCAGTGCCAATTAAGAGCCTTAGTGACAGAACATTCCATGGAGAAACAACAAGGAGACTATGGAGGTAGCAACAACAAAACGCTACCAAGGATAGAGAAAATAAGACTGCGCCAAAGAGAACCCAGGTGGTAGTTACCTGAGCTATTAAAAAGAAGCCAGGTGGTAGTTGCCTGAGCTATTAAAAAGAAGCGCCACCATCGATCTAGCATCTTCACTCCGAGCTGTAGATGAGACTCGAATCCCAAACACGTGTCAAGTGTAAAAAGGATATGAACTCGAAGCTTCCAACACTTGAGCTTGTTTACCATGCTTAAATAACTAGGGTGGTTAACTCCACTGGTTAGATCATACCACCAACAACATATAGAAATATATATAACAATGGCGTTCCCATATTTCCGCATATGTATAGTCATCTTATCATAAAAGAAATATGTATGTAATGTAGAGTGTACAGCCACCAATGGAAACATAACCATGTTGTATGTTGGTTAATAAAAATTGAAATGCAGTTATAAAATTATCATTTCATTTAATACTGACATTAATACACCATTTGGTAAGAGCGAAGGTACTAGGAGTAGTGACAAGTGGCATCAGAGCCATAGTTGCAAAACAGTGGCCTCTGGGTTAACAAGGAAATAACAATAATTGTGATGTTCTTAGAGAGTGAAGAGATGGATATATTATGAGGAGAGCATGATTTATACCAGTAATGCTTGGAATGGGAGAAGGTTCAACACCTTTTTCAAAAAATAATTTAGAAATGTGGGTATAGTTGGGAGAAGAATCACACACTACTAATGCTACTATACTCGAGACAATTCAAGAGTTGAAGAATGAAATGGAGAGATTACGAGCTCAAATTGAGAGTTTGATGCAAGAACAAGAAAAAAATATGAAAATTTTGTCTTACAGAAAAAACCAATGGCAATCCATTCCCAGTCCAGAGCATGAAAACATGATGGTAAATCAAAAGCAAAGAGATGAAAATCCAGAATCAGAAGGTGACCAAGAAAACTAGGAAGAGGAATCAGATAATGTGTCAGATCATAAAAAGCACAAGAGACAGAAGGTTGAGTTGTAGGGAGAATTTAAGAAAATAAAGCCTCCAACATTTGATGGTGAACAAGAGGAGGTTGTTGATGCCTGACTTACCAATATGAGTAAGTACTTCCAATTGTATGAATATGATAATAATTTAAAGGTTCGATTGGCGATCTATCAAAAATAAGGGAAAGCCACCTTATGGTGCAAGGAAGTGAAAACAGTATGAGGAATTAATGAACAGAGTGTGACTTGGGAAAATTTTCAGAAACACTTTAAAGACAAGTATTTAACCAAAAGTTTTTATGATGAAAAAGCGAAGGAACTTCATGACCTTCGGTTAGGACAGTTGAGCAAGAATGAGTTCATAACTAAATTCACATCTTTGCTACGATATGTTCCTTATATACGTGAGGATAAGGTGAAATTTCAGTGATTTATTAGCATTTTTCCTGCACTTATGAAAGAACATATAGAGTTTGACAATATGAAAACTATGGACAACTATAAGGAAGGTGCATATATGTTATCAACAAATGAAACAAAAGGGAGATGCAAGAAAGAAGTGGACTGAGAAGAAAGGATCCAAGTTTTCACAAAGTGCTAAAGGGAATAAGTCCACAATTGCTCAAGGATCTTATAAAAATTAGCAGAGCCGAAATGCCAATAAGACCCAACAAAGGTTCAAATTGCCAAATGAATCGAAATCCAATGAACAATCAAATAAAACTGAAGTGGAGACAACAACCAGACCTCCAGTACAGTGTTGGGGATGTGGGGAACCACATTATGTTAAGAAATGTCCTTAGCATAAGGGGATACAACTAATTACATAGATTCAAGAAGCATCATCTCTAGGCGAAGTGGCAAGAAGTTTACCTAGAATTAATGTTGCTTTAGAAGACCATCTGGCAAAGTATCAACTGATTATGGTATAATTTGAAGGTAAGCTTTTTTACCAAACTATATCTATTTTGATTGATCCATGAGCTAGTTTGAGTTATGTAAGTCCAAAAGTGGTGGAAAAATGTTGTTTGCAAATAGTTAGATTTAAAAATCCATGGTTGGTGCAACTGGCCACGGGGGCTAAAAGAAGGGTGTCAGCTAAGGTTACTAGTTGCCTCATGGAGCTGGAAGGTTAGCCAATTGTGGCAGACTTGAATGGTTTACCTTCAGGTTCTTATGATATTCTAATAGGCATGGATTGGCTTGAGAGACATTGGTCCCTCATTACTTGTAGGGATAAATCAATCAACTATTTAAATGAAAAACGAGTAAGATAGGATATTTAAGGAGTGAAAAGACCCCTGAAATTAAGACCTATAACTACTTCCCAGTTGGAAAAATGTATTCAAAAGGGGTGTCTGATTTATGCAGTGCAAGTAGGATATTCAAATTCGAAAGAAAACTACTACTTTGGAAAATTTGCTTGTTGTACAACATCTTTCTGATGTTTTTCCTGAAGATATTCCTAGATTACCCCCAAAATGGGATATAGACTTTACCATTGAATTAGTTCCTGGGGCTACTTCGGTGTCTCGAGGACCTTACTGTATGAGTGTGCTAGAATTAACAGAATTGAAAATGCAATTACATGAATTGATAGATAAAAAGTACATTTTCCCAAGTGTGTCATCTTAGGGAGCTCTTATACTTTCCGTGAAAAAGGAGGATGGAACCTTACATTTATGTATGAATAACCAACAATTAAATAATTTTGACAGACAAGAACAAGTACCCCCTACCCCATATTGATGATTTGTTTGATCAGGTGAAAGGGGCTATAATATTCTCTAAGATTGACCTTCATTTGAGCTACCATCAAATAAGAATAAAATAAGAAGATGTATACAAAACAATATTTAGGACTCGATATGGCCATTATGAATTTGTTATATTTCCCTTTGGGCTAACTAATGCCCCAACAACTTTTATGTGTGTTATGAACAATATTTTTCATCCATATTTGGATAAGTTTGAATTGATTTTTATTGATGACATACTAGTGTATTCCCGAAACATGGAAGAACACAAATAACATTTGTGGATTGTTTTACAGAACTTAAGGGCACATCATCTATATGCAAAATATAGTAAATGTGATTTCTTTAAATAACAAATTCAGTATTTAGGCATGTCATAACTAAGGATGGAATTGTTGTAGACCCAGAGAAAATAAAAACCATAATGGAAAGGCCAGTTCAAAAAAAGGTGGTTGACATAAGATCATTTATGGGGTTGACTGGATACTACATGAGATTTGTTGAAGGATTTTCAAAAGTAGTGTTGTCGCTCTGAGAGACAGACTCAGATTGCTTACAAGACCAATGCCTGGGCACATCTAGATTCTATGTGTCTCATATGATTCTCTAGAAATTGGAGACATCACACACACACACACACATATTTAAATGGAATGGGTTGGTTCATTCATCTAAAAGAGTAAGCCATGAATTTTTTATACTTCTTCACATATACAAATCACATAAATATATGCATAAAAAAGTGGAGGTGAGTAGTTCAAGGACTTACAGTTTAATAAGCTTGTATAGAATAATGAGAGAGGATAAGGAGAAGAAGTTACTCATCACATAGAGCTTAAAGCATCAAGAATTCTACATTTATCACATAGAGCTTGATGCATCAAGAATTTCTACACTTATCTGAGTTACAGGTAGATATAATGGACAAAAAAGAGACTGAATGTTATGATTCATGTAGCACAATTTTAAAGATATAATCTCAATAATCCATACAAGAACATGTATTAATAAGTCAATACAAATGAATCTGTGAGGAAGTATGAAATATTTCTAGTAGCTATGATTGCATGAATTCAGAGAAGAAACATGAACATAATGGGTTTTAACAGAGGGATAACATATTGTAATACTCGAAGGGGAATCACCACCATTTACTTGATATTTTAAAATATCTATATTATAAAGTCATACAGTCTAAAAATAACATGGAGAATTTTCTTTAGGATTTATGAACCTTTGTAAAGTGTTGCTTTACCCTATTTATCTCGAAAGGGGAGCGTTGAAAATTCATTACAACAAAATACCTTTGGTCGAGTATCAAGTGTCAGATCGAATAATTGTCTTGGCCAGGGATGTCTCTGTGGCCCGAAACCATTACGAAATATTAATTGCCTCATTTAATGGCGTCACATTATAGGGTAATAAAACAAGTCAACACTCATATAAGAATGCTAACAAATTATCTTCATGCCCCTCCCTGTGATTGATTCTACTTCAAGTTGTTTCTTGCTTATTTACTGGCCTCCTGTGCTACTCATTGGGTTCCATCAATTCGGCCTTTACTGCTTGAATCATTCATCCATTAAAGTTGGGAGTGGGAAAATATCATTTTCATACCACAATACATGAGCAAAGGACCCCTGGGTGGTACTTCATCTTCCCTCTGTATGGGACACCATGCTAGAGAATAAAGTCCTCCCGAGCTTCCAAGTCCTTGCTTACTTCTTTCAGTGTCGACCTTGGTTCCATGTCACAAAGGGCCTTCCTGGATCAGCCCATGTCGGGTTAGAATGCTCCGTCTCCCTTATTAAATTCCATAGCTACCGACCCACTGCGCCTTTAAAGTTCTGCAATACCTGGTCGTGGGGTTCTCATATCAATATTTTTCATTGAAAATCCTTTACGAGATAGGGCCTTCAGATCCACTCCAACCCCTTTTTCTTTGTGTGACTGGAGGCTATGACCAAGTGCTTAGTCCTCGTGTGCTAGAGCCTTTGGACTCCCCTTCGGGGGTCTTTTTCGGTTTTTACGTGGAGTACCGCATGCCGATGATTTATAACGCTTTACCTTTTGTATCCTTTGGCCTTTACTACTTGAACCATTCATCCATTTAATCTATTGTATAAAATATCGGGTCTGGGAGAGTTCTCAAATATCGCAATTGCAAGCTAGGAGGGACTTCAGCAGAGGAGGAACCTTTTCTTTGTGCGATCTCTGATTGCCAATCTGCAGGATAGATGATGTCATCAGTGCCACGTCACACTTCTAGAGTGGTGGCACATGTCACCTGGATATGCCCACATAGGACCCCTGAAAATGCCAAATCTACATTCCACGTGTCCTTCGTACGACCACGTCATGCTGACCAATGTTGCTCTGCCACATGGCCCCTTGGAGGAGAGAGAAAAGGCCCACATGCCTTTGTTTTTTCAACAGATTTCCTTTGTATATCAGCATTGACCCTCCCCTTTTGTTTTAACACTATCGGCGTATTTCCCTGAAATTCATTAACAATGGTCTGTTGGACCTGCCGATCGTCGACTTGCCAATATCGGAGCTCTGCCCCTTTGTATTGCACTTTGAAAATCATCGATCACTAATATGTCACACCTTGGATATTTTCTCAATCACATGTTTGTTGTGTCCTCCCCCGCTATTGTTGCTAGGAAACTGCAATTACGATTTGTGATCTGCTCCCCAGAGCTCCAATAAGCTCTTCTCCTTCATTTGAGACACAACAGAGCCCTTGAACTTCAACATGCCATATCTTCTGATCCAGAAGTCCATTTTCAAACTTCCATATACCGTTGGAAAGCTTGTTCCAAGAACTATGCAATGGAGATGGATTGATTTGGGTTTGAGTGATTCTGTGTCCTAGAATATGGCTTCAAACTTAACTTCTCTTTGGAAACTATGGTCAACTGAAAACTCATAATGCAGTGAGTTACAACATTGGCTCCAACTGGGGACAACGCCTTGCTAGAAAGGTGCTGAGAACCTATAGACCAACAACCTTCTTTCCATTTGGGCATAGTGTCATTTCCATACAAACTATAATTCTGTGAAAGTGTAATTTTCAACATAAACTAGAATTTTCATATAACAATTACAATACACACACTTGTATTTACAATGAGTGCAAGACAGGTACCTTTAGTTTTGGAAATAGAGTTTGAGGAACTAACCATTTACCGATAGTTCCAGCGATTCACCATCCATATTTTCAAGCATGTACATATTATTTCCTCTCTCTTTTGCAATCTTAAAAGGGTTTAACCATAACGGATCAAATTTTTTGTGTTTGCCTTTGTCTTCCCGTAGGACATCCCATTGGAGAACTAAATCTCCTGGTTGAAGAGGTCTATCCTTGGACTTCTTTTCAAATAGGGATTTCATATTTTGTTGGTAATTTGACAATTTGGCCCCCACTTGTTCTTTGTTTTCATGAAGCTTGACCAACCGATTTATCCTTCGTGTCAAGGCACTTGGCTCTTCCTCAGCTTCTTGTAGTAACTTCACCATCAACATTGCTAATTGGATTAGGAAGACTACAACCTTACCATACACTAGCTCAAAAGGTGATTTCCCTGTGGATCGTTTAGGAGTTACTTGGTAGGCCCATAAGGAAAACTTCAATTGGTAGTCCTAGTTCCTCTAATTATCAGCGATGGTCTTCTTCAACATCCTCACCACGGTTTTGTTTGAGGACTCAACCAAGCCATTACCTTGAGGATAGTAGGTAGTGGAGTGCCCAATGTTGATATTGAATTTCTCGCAGAAGATGATGAATTTGGCCGATATGAAGACTTGAGCATTATGAGTGATAATTTTAGTAGGACAACCAAAGTGAGATAATATGTTCACCTCCATAAAATTGATTACCACTGAGCCTGTAGCATTTCTGGTAGGGATGGCCTTTACCCAATTGGTAAAATAATCCAAGGCCGTTAATATCCACTTGTGTTGGCCACTAGAAGGTGGGTTTATTTCTCCTATGAAGTCTATTCCCCACTGTCTGAAAGGTTCTTCCACATGCATTGGAATCAGGGGGAGAGGAGAAAGTTTTTGCCTCTCAGCAAACATTTGACACTTCTAGCATGAATTGCCCTGGGAATGAACATTTCCAAACAGTGTAGGCCAGTAGAATCTTGCCTTGAGGATTTTATGTGTTGTGGTCTTCCAGCTATAGTGACCTCCACAAACTCCTCTGTGAAAATCCTCAATCACTTTATGGGTTTCGCCCTCTACCAAACACAATAGCAATACTCCCACCGGGTCCTTCCAATAGAATAGACCATTGGATATGATATATTTTTTCTCTTGCAATCTCAAAGTTCGGTATTTGGATTTATCTAGCCTTAGTAGGCACCTCAAGAATAAGAGATAATGAACGATGTTATTATACCAAGGTGATCTCTCATATTTAGCATAGATCTTCTGCTCGGATGTTTTAATCTCATTTTGATGATCCTCTAGTCTGCCTTCCTCTGTTATCAGACTTATCCCTAAAGCTCGGAAATTATATTTGAATAAAACCTTGGCCAGCCCCTCGCCTTTTATGAGTTTAGTAGGCTTTATGTCTAGCTCATATACCTTTATCTTTGCTATCCACATACCCCTTTTTCCTTCATTGTCTCCTTGCACCAGGATGTCCTTGACTGCTATCATTGGGACAAATGCTGTGATTTCTTATTGTAGCAGATACATATGAAATGCCTTCAAAGCCTTAATTAGTGCATAGGCTTGTTTCTCCAAGATGTTATATTTCAGCTTAACATCTCTCAGGACTTGGTTGAAGAAGGCGATGGGCTATTCATAACCATCTTTATTATTCTATAGCAGAACTGTGGAAATAATATGCGAAGAAGCAAAAGAGAAGATATAGAAAGGCAATGAATAGTTAGGGATGACTAGTATCGGGGCTTCAACCAAAGCTTCTTTAATTATAATGAATGAATATCGAGGGGTAGGGCTCCACTTGACTTCATTTTCCTTCTTAAATATGTCCATAATACCCTTGACTATTTCTACATAGTTGGGTATGAACCTCCTCAAGAAATTTATTTTCCCCAAAATGGCTTGGAACTATTTCTTATTCCTGGGTAGAGGAATATGACTGATGGCTTCAACTCATTTAGGATCGATCTTCACACCTTCCTGTGCTACTATGTGTCCTAGTAGCTTCCCCTCACTTAGGGCGAACTAATATTTCTTAGGATTCAAAGAAATACCATACCTCCTACATCGTCTAAATAAACCACCAGAAATTTGTCTTGCTCCCCTATGAAATCTATGCCCATAGCTCTCTAAAATGTGGCCCCTGCATTAATAATACTGAAAGTTATGCGAGCATACATGAATGTTCCCCACGGGGTGGTGAAAGCAATCTTTTCCCAATCATCAGGGTGGACTTCCACTTAGTTGTAATGAGAGAACCCATCCATCATGGACATTCTGATTGAGCCAACCACCTTCTGCAATATATAATCCATCTTAGGAAGCGGGTAGTTGTCTTTTAGTAACGCCCTATTTATATTCTGAAAATCTACACACCCTTATTTCTCCGTTCTTTTTCCCAATAGGGACTAAGTTGGCCACCCACTTAGAGTACCTTAAAGGCACTATGATCTTTTCATGTACCAAATTTCTCTCTTCTTTTTCAATTGAGGGGAGTGAGAGTGGATTTATCTGCCTAAGTTTCTGCTTGCATGGTTTTATTCCACCCTTTAAAGGAATATTATGTTGTATGATGTTAGTATCAAATGCTTTCAAATCCTCATAAGACCAAGAAAAAACATCCTCGTAGATTTTGAATATATTTAAGTACCTTTGTTTGTATTGCAAGGGGATTCCTTTTGATAGCCTGATCATCTGGGGTTCCTCTTCTAAGCCGATATTGAAATTTTCTACTTGATCTTCTATTGCCAGAGCCATTGGTTTGGAGGCTATGTCATCCTTATTAAAAACCTTTCCGGTGGGACTAGTCCACAAGGGATGGTATTCCCTTTTAGTTGCATAATTTTGCGCCCAACCATTGTGTCTTCCCACAAAGTGGTTTCTTGATCTACCTCTTTCTCTTCTTCTTAATTGATGGTGGAGTTAGCGAACTCCCCAACGACTTCAATGAACCATTTCACCTGCTCATCATCCTCGAATACCTGCCAATGCTTGACATTATCAAGTATAGAGGGTTTATATTTGACTTCTACCTCATACTCGAGGAGAGAATTTTGAGGGGACATGAAACTGCTTGTCACTACAGCAAGGGAGTCAGAGATTTTGTTTCCTTCTCTGGGTAGAAATTTGATATTAAAGGCTAGGAATAAATTATCAATTAAATCCCACACTTCATTCTGGTAAGTCCTCAGTCTAGGGTGTTTGGCCTGGTACTAATTTATGATCTACCTTATGACCAACTAAGAGTCTCCATAGAATGTTAGGCATTCAATATTCATATTCTTAGTCATTTGTAACCCAAAGAGCAATGCTTCATACTCCACCACATTGTTGGTTGCCTCAAACTCCAGCTTGAATGAGAGGGGTATCAAGTTTCCCTTAGGAGATACCAACAATACTCCTGGTCCATTTCCCTCTTTGGAATTTGCTTCGTCAAAGTATAGAAATAGTATAATTTCTATACTTTCTTTTCATTTGTGTGCTGGTGTTCTAACTGCCTTGTTAGGTGTACTAATGTTTCCTCTAAGATGGTCTCATCTTCTTCTAGGAACATGCAAGAGAGGTTGCTTTCTTTTACATGCACTGGGGAGTTTTTTGAGCCTTTAGCTAGGGTCACAGTTTTTACAAACCTAGACTCCCTGTACAAACTCCTTTGTTCGCCTCCAAAAGTGGGAATAGTGGCATAATCTAGATATAACTTGATAGAGCCCCCCACCTTGGAACCCTAAGATCTAGGTAAAATCATGTCGAACCGAGGGGGAATATCTGCCACTACTATGTCCATTACCATGCTCTTCACATGGATCTGAGCCAGGTTTACCACCAGATCTTTTATCATTCCTAAATATTTGAGCCTCTTGAGTCAAAGGAGTATAGTTCCTTATAGGACTTCGTGATCTGCAAGCCAAGCTATTCCATCACTGCTAATGGCATAAGGTTGTGTGAGGCTCCAGAGTCCAACATGAAATTATGCAATAAAAGATCATAGATTACCAGGGTCACATAGAAGGAAGCATTGAAAGGATCAAGTTCTTCCACACATGGCCCAAAAACAACCATTGGCCTCTCTTCTTGAAGGTTTAAACAATCATTGGTGGGTGAAGAGGTGGATGGAAGCATGAATTGAGATACTTGAGCTTTATAAGTAGGCTTCTTTAGAAGCTCAATTAGAGGAAAAAGAATCCTTACCTTTGCAAGCTCCTTCTGAAGATTGAATGTAGGTTGGACTTTTTCTATACCTCCTCGTTGTGCTTCTCCTTCCTTACCATTGGTAGTTTTTTGTAGAACAGGTGCCTCCTTTTCTCTGTGTCCCTCAGAACTATTTCTTTCCTTATTTGAGGAGACTTAATCTTGGACCTTTATCTAGTACTGGAGGAATATCTCAGGGAATAGTTCCCTCTTGTTGTTCTAGTTCCCTTGACCCCTTTCTTGAAGATCTTAGATCATATTTTCAGTGTAGTTGTGTCTACATGAAATCCGCAAACTGTTTACAATAATAATCTATATCCTCCTCATTTGATGTTGCTTCTTGATCATGATTGGTCTCCTGGTGAGCCATATTTTAATGTTCTTCTTCAGAGAAAACAAAATACAAGTCTTCATGCATTTCATGTGTATCTAACAATTGTTCATCATGATCATCCTCTAAGTATAGAGGATGAGGGATTTTATCAAGTTTTTCCTTTATTTCCCTTAGAAGTATCTGCAATGGAGGCCTTATATACTGTGGGTTATAACCTGGGTTGTTGCCTTGAGCATTATGTTTGGAGAGACTCTTTTTTCTCAAGTTCAAGCTTTCCAACCTTATGTGATAAACTCCTGATGATTTTATCTAGTTCCTCCCACTTCAGTTCAAGTGATTCTTTAGCTTGATTAGAGGAGGATGCTTCTTCTTTCCCTCTTTTATTCTCAGGAGGTTCCTTCTTTCCTCTAGACTTCCCTGCTGAGGTGAAATTTGCTTCCACCTTAAGTGCATCGATTTGGAGTTGATCTAGAGTGAGAGACTTCCTTTCCCTTAGAGTAAAACCAAAGTCAGATTCAAAGCCTCCAAAAAAATATACTCAAGAAGAAATTGAAGGAGCCTTTATCTCACTCGATAGGTTATTATACTGCTTATTGAAACTTTTTATAAATTCTGAGATATCATCTCTTGGCTTCTTCCTTATAGTGTTAAACTCTATGAGGAGGTACTCATGATTTCTCTTTTCACCCCATTTTTGTGTGAAAGAGTTTTCAAGTTCCTCCCAGGTAGTGATGGAGGCATCGGGTAGGGATTTAAACCATTTTCTAGCTTCTCCATCAAGGGATTGTACGAAGAGTCTCAAGACCACATCCAATTGTTCTACATTTAGATTTTCAGCGAAATCATAGAAGGTTTCAATATGCCTCTGTGCAGTGTTTTCATCCTCCTCATTTAACTTAGGCAAAATATTTAGGTATTCATGGGGCATAACACTTAGGGGCTGAGGTAAATTAAGAGGGGCATATTTATTCAGCAAAAAAATCGGAACAACCATTTGAATTAATGGAGGGGGATTGAGATTTGCCTAAGAAACTTGGGCCAAAACCACAATGGTTGGAGTAACTAGACTGAAAGCAAGGTATGTAAGGGTCTTAGGATTAAATCCCGAGTAGTGAGATGGTAGATGAGGAAGCTTCAAAGACCGATGAGACGGTAGCACAGGTAGTAGGAGTTTTCTCCTTCCAGACTTTCCTGAAGTTAATTTCTCTAGGTCAGATACATATGGGGTTTTCTACTGAGAGGTATCTGAGTGACTGTGAGGCTTTTTAAAATCCAGGTTGATAAATGATAACGGGGTTTGTGGAGTCCCCAAGGTGATGTGGATGTAATCAGAATGCCTTTTCTCACCTACACAAATAGGGCTCAACTTGTTGTATCCCAGGGGAAAAATCTTTCAATACGTTCCCCAGCAACGACGCCAGAAGATGTTGTTGCTCCCAGAGACAACCTCGGATTGCTTACAAGGCTAGTTCCTAGGCACATCTAGATTCTGTATGTCTCATATGATTCTTTAGAAATTGGAGGCATTACATGTTATATATAGATGGAATGGTTTGGTTTATTCATCTAAAGGAGTAAGCCATGAATTTTTGGTACTTCTTCACATATACAAATTACATAAATATATGCATAAAACAATGGAGGCTGAGTAGTTCAAGGACTTACAATTTAATAAGATTTTACAGAATAATGAGAGAGGATAAGGAGAAGGAGTAACTCATCACATAGAGCTTAAAGCATCAAGAATTCTAGACTTATCACATAGAGCTTGATGCATCAAGAATTTCTACACTTATCTGAGTTACAAGTATATATAATGGACAAAAGAGAGACTGAATGCTATGATTCGTGTTGCGCAAATTTAAATATATAATCTCAATAATCCATACAGGCACATGTATTAATAAGTCAATACAAATGAATCTGTCAAGAAGTATGAAATATTTCTAATAGCTATTATTACATGAATTCAGAGAAGAAACATGAACATAATGGGTTTTAAAAGAGGGATAACATATTGTAATACTCAAAGGGCGAATCACCACCATTTACTTAATATTATGAAATATTTGTATTATAAAGTCATATAGTCTGAAAATAGCATGGAGCGTTTTCTTTAGGAATTTTGAACCTTTGTAAAGTGTTGTTTTCCCCTATTTATCTAGAGAGGGGAGTGTTGAACATTCATTACAACAAAATACCTTTGGCCGAGTATCAACTATTAGGTCTACTAGCTGTCTCCGCCAGGGATGTCTCTATGGCCCAAAAACATTATGAAATATTAATTTGCCTCATTTAATGGTGGCACATTACAGGGTAATGAAACAAGTCAACAGCCAGATAAAAATGTTAACAAAATATCTTCATGCCCATCCCTATGATCGCTTCTACTTCAGGTTGTTTCTTTCTCATTTACTGTCCCCCTGTGTTGCTCAGTCGGTTCCTGATGCTTCGACATTTACTGCTTGAACCATTCATCCATTAAAGCTGGGAGTGGGCAACTATCAATTTCATGCCACAGTACAGGAGCAAAAGACACTTAGGTAGTACTTCGTCTTCCCTTTGTATGGGACACCATGCTCGATAATCAAGTCCTCCCAAACTTCTAAGTCCTTGCTTATTTCTGTTAGCGTCGACCCTGGTTCTGTGTCACAAAGGGCCTTTCTAGATCAGCCCATGTTGGGTTTGAATGCTCCATCTGCCTTATTAAATGCCATAACTGTCGACCCACCACTCTTTAAAGTTCTGTCATAGTTGGTCATGGGGTTCTCATATTGGGGATTTTCACTAAAAATCTTTTACAGGATGGGGCCTTCAGATCCACTCCAGCCCCTCTTACTTCATATGACAGGGTGCTATGACCAAGTGCTTAGTCCTCGGGCGCTAGGGTGTTTGGACTCCCCTATAGGGGTCTTTTTTCTTTGTTACATGGAATACCACATACCGACGATTTATAACGATTTACCTATGGTATCTCCCCTTAACAGTTGCAATCATCAATCTATGGGAGTGGGCCCACCCAGGATATCACAATCACAATGTGGGAGAGAGTGTGAGAATGAGTGATTTTCGGAGGGGGGGTATGGTGATAAGTGGTAAGTGGGGGGGGGGGGGGGGGGGGGGGCGGGGGGGGGGGGGGGGGGTGTGGAAATGATATGAAAGGGACACATAGTGGTGGAGCTCGGTGAGGAAACCGCTTTTTTGGACCCCCACCCCCGTGTTGATAAAGGAAAACATGATGGGGGGGCGCGAAAAAGCCTGGGAGCCGTCTGTCTGGGCGAAGTTAATCTGGGTTGTCTAGAGATGGGGGGCGTTTAATTAATATGTGGACTTTGAAAAGGGATGGACCAGACAACCTTCTAAATTTATTGTATAAAATGTCACGTCTGGAAGAGTTCCCCATATTGAAATCACAGGCTGGGAGGGACCTCAGCGGAGTGTTGAAAAGTGTGCAACAAGAAATGCTTGTTGAGAATGCAACAAGATGATGGAGCTTAGTGAAAAGAGTCGCCTTCACTAAGTGGGCCCGCAGGCTATTTTTGGCGCAAGTCTATTTTTAGACTATGTCTATTTTTAGACATATGGATCATGTCTATGGATTGCAGGTTGCTGTATATGGATGATTGATCAAGTTGGAAAAATAGATGGACTTCTATTTTTGATGAAAGTGTGAGTGATCACAGTGTGAGTGATCAAGTCTATTTTTAGACTGGCGGTCAAAAATAGAAAAAGTCAAATATTATTATCTCACAATAATATTTGGACTATAAACTTTGTCTTATTCTCTTGGAGCACTTCAGTTCGAGCTACGGATGTGGCACATGCAATTGCATGAAGGAAATACGTGGTTCTTATGGGTTAGTTGAATATTTGCATGCATGACTTCAGTTAGAACTCAAGTGAGTTGAGTTTAGTGGACTGGAGGTGCAGTTGATGGAGTTGTGTTCAGTTTAGCTTTGTTAAACTGGTTGTATTTAGTCTAACTGGCGAATAGACTAGAGATGAGTTGGGTGAATTAGTTATTAATTAATTCACAAGTTATTAACTCATAATACAACTAATGAATACATCAGTTAACTCAGTTGCATGTCAGTGCATGTTCAGTTCCGCAGGGACAGGTGTTAGAGAATCAGATTGCTATCAGTTGTGACTATAGTTGTGCACCAGATCTTGCACAAATCAGGGGATTGAGTATGCCAATGAGTTTGCACGTATTGTAGCTTGTTCTCACGTGATTTAGCCAAGGAAAGACGTGGCTGCCCTTGGTATTATCATCATTTCTCTTGCACGTATTGAGCAGAGGAGGCAGGCATGGCAGCAGAAGAGATTTGAACCAGTGATTGATTCAGATCTGAGCTGTATTGTGTGTAACAGGTGGAGCTGGTACTGGATTGCTTGTGATAAGCATTGTACTTTGTAATGTTACATGACTCAATCATTAATATACAGATAGTTGGGGTTTTTAGCGAGATGCTTTCCCCGGGATACATACTGTGTTAATGTGTGAATGCTCTTGATGTTTTATTGTTATTGATGCTGCTATATTGATGATCAACGTAGAGGAGCTTATGTATTGTGTATGTTTTCCGCAATAGTACATGATCAGGATAATCTCTGTTGAATATGTGTTAAATTATTCAAAATTTCTACATGGAGGAGGAACCTTTGTTTTATGCGATCGCCGATTGCGGATCTAAATGATGGATGATGTCATCAATTCCACGTGGCACTTCTTGAGTGATGACACATGTCACCCAGATATGCCCCCATAGGACCCCTGAAAATTCCAAATCTGCATGCCACATGTCCTCCATACCACCACCACAGACTCAGATTGCTTACAAGACCAGTGCTTGGGCACACCTAGATTCTATGTGTCTCATATGATTCTCTAGAAATTGGAGACATCACACACACACACATATTTAAATGGAATGGGTCGGTTCATTCATCTAAAAGAGTAAGCCATGAATTTTTGATACTTCTTCACATATACAAATCACATAAATATATGCATAAAAAAGTGGAGGTCGAGTAGTTCAAGGACTTACAGTTTAATAAGCTTGTATAGAATAATGAGAGAGGATAAGGAGAAGAAGTTACTCATCACATAGAGCTTAAAGCATCAAGAATTCTAAACTTATCACATAGAGCTTGATGCATCAAGAATTTCTACACTTATCTGAGTTACAGGTAGATATAATGGACAAAAAAGAGACTGAATGTTATGATTCATGTAGCACAATTTTAAAGATATAATCTCAATAATCCATACAAGAACATGTATTAATAAGTCAATACAAATGAATCTGTGAGGAAGTATGAAATATTTCTAGTAGCTATGATTGCATGAATTCAGAGAAGAAACATGAACATAATGGGTTTTAACAGAGGGATAACATATTGTAATACTCGAAGGGGAATCACCATCATTTACTTGATATTTTAAAAGATCTATATTATAAAGTCAAACAGTCTAAAAATAACATGGAGAATTTTCTTTAGGATTTATGAACCTTTGTAAAGTGTTGCTTTCCCCTATTTATCTCGAAAGGGGAGCGTTGAAAATTCATTACAACAAAATACCTTTGGTCGAGTATCAAGTGTCAGATCGAATAATTGTCTTGGCCAGGGATGTCTCTGTGGCCCAAAACCATTACGAAATATTAATTGCCTCATTTAATGGCGTCACATTATAGGGTAATAAAACAAGTCAACACTCAGATAAGAATGCTAACAAATTATCTTCATGCCCCTCCCTGTGATTGATTCTACTTCAAGTTGTTTCTTGCTTATTTACTGGCCTCCTGTGCTACTCATTTGGTTCCGTCACTTCGGCCTTTACTGCTTGAATCATTCATCCATTAAAGTTGGGAGTGGGAAAATATCATTTTCATACCACAATACATGAGCAAAGGACCCCTGGGTGGTACTTCATCTTCCCTCTGTATGGGACACCATGGTAGATAATCAAGTCCTCCCGAGCTTCCATGTCCTTGCTTACTTCTTTCAGTGTTGACCTTGGTTGCATGTCACAAAGGGCCTTCCTGGATCAGCCCATGTCGGGTTAGAATGCTCCATCTCCCTTATTAAATTCCATAGCTACCGACCCACTGCGCCTTTAAAGTTCTGCAATACATGGTCGTGGGGTTCTCATATCAAGATTTTTCACTGAAAATCCTTTACGAGATAAGGCCTTCAGATCCACTCCAACCCCTTTTGCTTCGTGTGACCGAAGGCTATGACCAAGTGCTTAGTCCTCAGGTGCTAGAGCCTTTGGACTCCCCTCCGGGGGTCTTTTTCGGTTTTTACGTGGAATACCGCATGCTGATGATTTATAACGCTTTACCTTTTGTATCCTTTGGCCTTTACTACTTGAACCATTCATCCATTTAATCTATTGTATAAAATATCGGGTCTGGGAGAGTTCTCAAATATCGCAATTGCAAGCTAGGAGGGACTTCAGCAGAGGAGGAACCTTTGCTTTGTGCAATCTCCGATTGCCAATCTGCAGGATGGATGATGTCATCAGTGCCACGTCACACTTCTAGAGTGGTGACACATGTCACCTGGATATGCCCACATAGGACCCCTGAAAATGCCAAATCTGCATTCCACATGTCCTTCGTACGACCACGTCATGCTGACCAATGTTGCTCTGCCACATGGCCCCTTGGAGGAGAGAGAAAAGGCCCGCATGCCTTTGTTTTTTCAACTGATTTCCTTTGTATATCAGCATCGACCCTCCCCTTTTGTTTTAACACTATCGGCGTATTTCCCTGAAATTCATTAACAATGGTCTGTTGGACCTGCCGATCGTCGATTTGCCAATATCGGAGCTCTGCCCCTTTGTATTGCACTTTGAAAATCATCGATCACTAATATGTCACACCTTGGATATTTTCTCAATCACATCTTTGTTGTGTCCTCCCCCGCTATTGTTGCTAGGAAACTGCAATTACGATTTGTGATCTGCTCCCCAGAGCTCCGATAAGCTCTTCTCCTTCATTTGAGACACAACAGAGCCCTTGAACTTCAACATGCCATATCTTCTGATCCAGAAGTCCATTTTCAAACTTCCATATACCGTTGGAAAGCTTGTTCCAAGAACTATGTAATGGAGATGGATTGATTTGGCTTTGAGTGATTCTGTGTCCTAGAATATGGCTTCAAACTTAACTTCTCTTTGGAAACTTTGGTCAACTGAAAACTCATAATGCAGTGAGTTACAACATTGGCTCCAACTGGGGACAATGCCTTGCTAGAAAGGTGTTGAGAACCTATAGACCAACATCCTTCTTTCCATTTGGGCATAGTGTCATTTCCATACAAACTGTAATTCTGTGAAAGTGGAATTTTTAACATAAACTGGAATTTTCATATAACAATTACAATACACACACTTGTATTTACAATGAGTGCAAGACAGGTACCTCTAGTTTTGGAAATAAAGTTTGAGGAGCTAACCATTTATCGATAGTTCCAGCGATTCACCATCCAAATTTTCAAGCATGTACATATTATTTCCTCTCTATTTTGCAATCTTAAAAGGGTTGAACCATAGCAGATCAAATTTTTTGTGTTTGCCTTTGTCTTCCCGTAGGACATCGCATTGGAGAACTAAATCTCCTGGTTGAAGAGGTCTATCCTTGGACTTCTTGTCAAATAGGGATTTCATATTTTGTTGGTAATTTGACAATTTGGCCCCCACCTGTTCTTTGTTTTCATGAAGCTTGACCAACCAATTTATCCTTCGTGTCAAGGCACTTGGCTCTTCCTCAGCTTCTTGTAGTAACTTCACCATCGACATTGCTAATTGGATTAGGAAGACTACAACCTTACCATACACTAGCGCAAAAGGTGATTTCCCTGTGGATCGTTTAGGAGTTACTTGGTAGGCCCATAAGGAAAACTTCAATTAGTAGTCCTAGTTCCTCTAATTCTCAGCGATGGTCTTCTTCAACATCCTCACCACAGTTTTGTTTGAGGACTCAACCAAGCCATTACCTTGAGGATAGTAGGTAGTGGAGTGCCCAATGTTGATATTGAATTTCTCGCAGAAGATGATGAATTTGGCTGATATGAAGACTTGAGCATTATGAGTGATAATTTTAGTAGGACAACCAAAGTGAGATAATATGTTCACCTCCATAAAATTGATTACCACTGAGCCTGTAGCATTTCTGGTAGGGATGGCCTCTACCCAATTGGTAAAATAATCCAAGGCCATTAATATCCACTTGTGTTGGCCACTAGAAGGTGGGTTTATTTCTCCTATGAAGTCTATTCCCCACTGTCTGAAAGGTTCTTCCACATGAATTGGAATCAGGGGGAGAGGAGAAATTTTTTGCCTCTTAGCAAACATTTGACACTTCTAGCATGAATTTCCCTGGGAATGAACATTTCCAAACAGTGTAGGCCAGTAGAATCTTGCCTTGAGGATTTTATGTGTTGTGGTCTTCCAGCTATAGTGACCTCCACAAACTCCTCTGTGAAAATCCTCAATCACTTTATGGGTTTTGCCCTCTACCAAACATAATAGCAATACTCCCACCAGGTCCTTCCAATAGAATAGACCATTGGATATGATATATTTTTGCTCTTGCAATCTCAAAGTTCGGTATTTGGATTTATCTAGCCTTAGTAGGCACCTCAAGAATAAGAGATAACGAACGATGTTATTATACCAAGGTGATCTCTCATATTTAGCATAGATCTTCTGCTCGGATGTTTTAATCTCATTTTCATGATCCTCTAGTCTGCCTTCCTCTGTTATCAGACTTATCCCTAAAGCTTGGAAATTATATTCGAATAAAACCTTGGCCAGCCCCTCACCTTTTATGAGTTTAGTAGGCTTTATGTCTAGCTCATATACTTTTATCTTTGCTATCCACATACCCCTTTTTCCTTCATTGTCTCCTTGCACCAGGATGTCCTTGAATGCTGTCATTGGGACAAATGCTGTGATTTGTTATTGTAGCACATACATATGAAATGCCTTCAAAGCCTTAATTAGTGCATAGGCTTGTTTCTCCAAGATGTTATATTTCAGCTTAACATCTCTCAGGACTTGGTTGAAGAAGGCGATGGGCTATTCATAACCATCTTTATTATTCTATAGCAGAACTGTGGAAATAATATGCGAAGAAGCAAAAGAGAAGATATAGAAAGGCAATGAATAGTTAGGGATGAATAGTATCGGGGCTTCAACCAAAGCTTCTTTAATTCTAATGAATGAATATCGAGGGGTAGGGCTCCACTTGACTTCATTTTCCTTCTTAAACATGTCCATAATACCCTTGACTATTTCTACATAGTTGGGTATGAACCTCCTCAAGAAATTTATTTTCCCCAAAATGGCTTGGAACTATTTCTTATTCCTGGGTAGAGGAATATGACTGATGGCTTCAACTCGTTTAGGATCGATCTTCACACCTTCCTGTGCTACTATGTGTCCTAGTAGCTTCCCCTCACTTAGGGCGAACTAATATTTCTTAGGATTCAAAGAAATACCATACCTCCTACATCGTCTAAATAAACCACCAGAAATTTGTCTTCCTCCCCTACGAAATCTATGTCCATAGCTCTCTAAAATGTGGCCCTTACATTAATAATACTGAAAGTTATGCGAGCATACATGAATGTTCCCCACGGGGTGGTGAAAGCAATCTTTTCCCAATCATCAGGGTGGACTTCCACTTAGTTGTAATGAGAGAACCCATCCATCATGGACATTCTGATTGAGCCAACCACCTTCTGCAATATATAATCCATCTTAGGAAGCGGGTAGTTGTCTTTTAGTAATGCCCTATTTATATTCTGAAAATCTACACATACCCTTATTTCTCCGTTCTTTTTCCCAACAGGGACTAAGTTGGCCACCCACTTAGAGTACCTTAAAGGCACTATGATCTTTTCCTGTACCAAATTTCTCTCTTCTTTTTCAATTGAGGGGAGTAAGAGTGGATTTATCTGCCTAAGTTTCTGCTTGCATGGTTTTATTCCACCCTTTAAAGGAATATTATGTTGTATGATGTTAGTATCAAATGCTTTAAAATCCTCATAAGACCAAGCAAAAACATCCTCGTAGATTTTGAATATATTTAAGTACCTTTGTTTGTATTGCAAGGGGATTCCTTTTGATAGCCTGATCATCTGGGGTTCCTCTTCTAAGCCGATATTGAAATTTTCTACTTGATCTTCTATCGCCAGAGCCATTGGTTTGGAGGCTATGTCATCCTTATCAAAAACCTTTCCGGTGGGACTAGTCCACAAGGGATGGTATTCCCTTTTAGTTGCATAATTTTGCGCCCAACCATTGTGTCTTTCCACAAAGTGGTTTCTTTATCTACCTCTTTCTCTTCTTCTTAATTGATGGTGGAGTTAGCGAACTCCCCAACGACTTCAATGAACCATTTCACCTGCTCATCATCCTCGAATACCTGCCAATGCTTGACATTATCAAGTATAGAGGGTTTATATTTGACTTCTACCTCATACTCGAGGAGAGAATTTTGAGGGGACATGAAACTGCTTGTCACTACAGCAAGGGAGTCAGAGATTTTGTTTCCTTCTCTGGGCAGAAATTTGATATCAAAGGCTAGGAATAAATAATCAATTAAATCCCACACTTCATTCTGGTAAGTCCTCAGTCTGGGGTGTTTGGCCTGGTACTAATTTATGATCTACCTTATGACCAACTAAGAGTCTCCATAGAATGTTAGGCATTCAATATTCATATTCTTAGTCATTTGTAACCCAAAGAGCAATGCTTCATACTCCACCACATTGTTGGTTGCCTCAAACTCCAGCTTGAATGAGAGGGGTATCAAGTTGCCCTTAGGAGATACCAACAATACTCCTGGTCCATTTCCCTCTTTGGAATTTGCTTCGTCAAAGTATAGAAATAGTATAATTTCTATACTTTGTTTTCATTTGTGTGCCGGTGTTCTAACTGCCTTGTTAGGTGTACTAATGTTTCCTCTAAGATGGTCTCATCTTCTTCTAGGAACATGCAAGAGAGGTTGCTTTCTTTTACATGCACTGGGGAGTTTTTTGAGCCTTTAGCTAGGGTCACAGTTTTTACAAACCTAGACTCCCTGTACAAACTCCTTTGTTCGCCTCCAAAAGTGGGAATAGTGGCATAATCTAGATCTAACTTGATAGAGCCCCCCACCTTGGAACCCTAAGATCTAGGTAAAATCATGTCGAACCGAGGGGGAATATCTGCCACTACTATGTCCATTACCATGCTCTTCACATGGATCTGAGCCAGGTTTACCACCAGATCTTTTATCATTCCTAAATATTTGAGCCTCTTGAGTCAAAGGAGTATAGTTCCTTATAGGACTTCGTGATCTGCAAGCCAAGCTATTCCATCACTACTAATGGCATAAGGCTGTGCGAGGCTCCGGAGTCCAACATGAAATTATGAAATAAAAGATCATGGATTACCAGGGTCACATAGAAGGAAGCATTGAAAGGATCAAGTTTTTCCACACGTGGCCCAAAAACAACCATTGGCCTCTCTTCTTGAAGGTTTAAACAATCATTGGTGGGTGAAGAGGTGGATGGAAGCATGAATTGAGATACTTGAGCTTTATAAGTAGGCTTCTTTAGAAGCTCAATTAGAGGAAAAAGAATCCTTACCTTTGCAAGTTCCTTCTGAAGATTGAATGTAGGTTGGACTTTTTCTATACCTCCTCGCTGTGCTTCTCCTTCCTTACCATTGGTAGGTTTTTTTTAGAACATGCAACTCCTTTTCTCTGTGTCCCTCGGAACTATTTCTTTCCTTATTTGAGGAGACTTAATCTTGGACCTTTATCTAGTACTGGAGGAATATCTTGGGGAATAGTTCCCTCTTGTTGTTGTAGTTCCCTTGACCCCTTTCTTGAAGATCTTAGATCATATTTTCAGTGTAGTTGTGTCTACATGAAAACCGGAAATTGTTTACAATAATAATCTATATCCTCCTCATTTGATGTTGCTTCTTGATCATGACTGGTCTCCTGGTGAGCCATATTTTAATGTTCTTCTTCAGAGAAAACAAAATACAAGTCTTCATGCATTTCATGTGTATCTAACAATTGTTCATCATGATCATCCTCTAAGTATAGAGGATGAGGGATTTTATCGAGTTTTTCCTTTATTTCCCTTAGAAGTATCTGCAATGGAGGCCTTATATACTGTGGGTTATAACCTGGGTTGTTGCCTTGAGCATTATGTTTGGAGAGACTCTTGTTCTCAAGGTCAAGCTTTCCAACCTTATGTGATAAACTCCTGATGACTTTATCTAGTTCCTCCCACTTCAGGTCAAGTGATTCTTTAGCTTGATTAGAGGAGGATGCTTCTTCTTTCCATCTTTTATTCTCAGGAGGTTCCTTCTTTCGTCTAGACTTCCCTGCTGAGGTGAAATTTGCTTCCACCTTAAGTGCATCGATTTGGAGTTGATCTAGAGTGAGAGACTTCCTTTTCCTTAGAGTAAAACCAAATTCAAATTCAAAGGCTCCAAAAAAATATACTCAAGAAGAAATTGAAGGAGCCTTTATCTCACTCGATAGGTTATTATACTGCTTATTGAAACTTTTTATAAATTCTGAGATATCATCTCTTTGCTTCTTCCTTATAGTGTTAAACTCTATGAGGAGGTACTCATGATTTCTCTTTTCACCCCATTTTTGTGTGAAAGAGTTTTCAAGTTCCTCCCAGTTAGTGATGGAGGCATCGGGTAGGGATTTAAACCATTTTCTAGCTTCTCCATCAAGGGATTGTACGAAGAGTCTCAGGACCACATCCAATTGTTCTACATTTAGATTTTCAGCGAAATCATAGAAGGTTTCAATGTCCCTCTGTGCAGTGTTTTCATCCTCCCCATTGAACTTAGGCAAAATATTTAGGTATTCATGAGGCATAACACTTAGGGGCTGAGGTAAATTAAGAGGGGCATATTTATTCAGCAAAAAACTCGGAACAACCATTTGAATTAATGGAGGGGGATTGAGATTTGCCTAAGAAACTTGGGCCAAAACCACAATGGTTGGAGTAACTAGACTGAAAGCAAGGTATGTAAGGGTCTTAGGATTAAATCCCGAGTAGTGAGATGGTAGATGAGGAAGCTTCAAAGAGCAATGAGACGGTAGCACAGGTAGTAGGAGTTTTCTCCTTCCAGATTTTCCTGAAATTAATTTCTCTGGGTCAGATACAAATGGGGTTTTCTACTGAGACGTATTTAAGTGAGTGTGAGGCTTTTTAAAATCAGGTTGATAAATGATAACAGGGTTTGTGTAGTCCCCAAGGTGATGTGGATGTAATCAGAATGCCTTTGCTCACCTACACAAATAGGGCTCAACTTGTTGTATCCCAGGGGAAAAATCTTTCAATACGTTCCCCAGCAACGACGCCAGAAGATGTTGTCGCTCCCAGAGACAACCTCGGATTGCTTACAAGGCTAGTTCCTAGGCACATCTAGATTCTATATGTCTCATATGATTCTTTAGAAATTGGAGGCATTACATATTATATATAGATGGAATGGGTTGGTTTATTCATCTAAAGGAGTAAGCCATGAATTTTTGGTACTTCTTCACATATACAAATTGCATAAATATATGCATAAAACAATGGAGGCCGAGTAGTTCAAGGACTTACAATTTAATAAGATTTTAAAGAATAATGAGAGAGGATAAGGAGAAGGAGTAACTCATCACATAGAGCTTAAAGCATCAAGAATTCTAGACTTATCACATAGAGCTTGATGCATCAAGAATTTCTACACTTATCTGAGTTACAAGTATATATAATGGACAAAAGAGAGACTGAATGCTATGATTCATGTTGCGCAATTTTAAATATATAATCTCAATAATCCATACAGGCACATGTATTAATAAGTCAATACAAATGAATCTGTCAGGAAGTATGAAATATTTCTAATAGCTATTATTACATGAATTCAGGAAGAAACATGAACATAATGGGTTTTAAAAGAGGGATAACATATTGTAAGACTCGAAGGGGGAATCACCACCATTTATTTAATATTATGAAATATTTGTATTATAAAGTAATATAGTCTGAAAATAGCATGGAGCGTTTTCTTTAGGAATTTTGAACCTTTGTAAAGTGTTGTTTTCCCCTATTTATCTAGAGAGGGGAGTGTTGAACATTCATTACAACAAAATACCTTCGGCCGAGTATCAACTATTAGGTCTACTAGCTGTCTCCGCCAGGGATGTCTCTATGGCCCAAAAACATTATGAAATATTAATTTGCCTCATTTAATGGTGGCACATTACAGGGTAATGAAACAAGTCAACAGCCAGATAAAAATGTTAACAAAATATCTTCGTGCCCATCCCTATGATCGCTTCTACTTCAGGTTGTTGCTTTCTCATTTACTGTCCCCTTGTGTTGCTCAGTCGATTCCTGATGCTTCGACATTTACTGCTTGAACCATTCATCCATTAAAGCTGTGAGTGGGCAACTATCAATTTCATGCCACAGTACAGGAGCAAAAGACACTTAGGTAGTACTTCGTCTTCCCTTTGTATGGGACACCATGCTCGATAATCAAGTCCTCCCAAGCTTCTAAGTCCTTGCTTATTTCTGTTAGCGTCGACCCTAGTTCTGTTTCACAAAGGGCCTTTCTAGATCAGCCCATGTTGGGTTTGAATGCTCCATCTGCCTTATTAAATGCCATAACTATCGACCCACCACTCTTTAAAGTTCTGTCATAGCTGGTCATGGGGTTCTCATATCGGGGATTTTCACTAAAAATCTTTTACAGGATGGGGCCTTCAGATCCACTCCAGCCCCTCTTACTTCATATGACGGGGTGCTATGACCAAGTGCTTAGTCCTCGGGCGCTAGGGCGTTTGGACTCCCCTCCAGGGGTCTTTTTTCTTTGTTACGTGGAATACCACATACCGACGATTTATAACGATTTACCTTTGGTATCTCCCCTTGACAGTTGCAATCATCAATCTACGGGAGTGGGCCCACCCAGGATATCACAATCACAATGTGGGAGAGAGTGTGAGAATGAGTGATTTTCGGAGGGGGGTATGAGTGATAAGTGGTAAGTGGGGGGGGGTGTGAAATGATATGAAAGGGACATGTAGTGGTGGAGCTCGGTGAGGAAACCGCTTTTTTGGACCCCCACCCCCCTGCCGATAAAGGAAAACATGATGGGGGGGCGCGAAAAAGCCTGGGAGCCGTCGATCTGGGCGAAGTCAATCTGGGTTGTCTAGAGATGGGGGGTGTTTAATTAATATGTGGACTTTGAAAAAGGATGGACCAAACAATCTTCTAAATTTATTGTATAAAATATCACGTCTGGAATAGTTCCCGCATATTGAAATCATAGGCTGTGAGGGACTTCGGCGGAGGAGGAACCTTTGTTTTATGCGATCGCCGATTGCTGATCTACATGATGGATCATGTCATCAATGCCATGTGGCACTTCTTGAGTGGTGACACATGTCACCCAAATATGCCCCCATAGGACCCCTGAAAATTCCAAATCTGCATGCCACATCTCCTCCATACCACCACGTCATGTTGACGTCAGCTGTCATGTAGGTTCATCCAAACCAATGGTGCTTTGCCACATGGCCCCCTGGAGGAGAGAGAAAAGGCTCACCTGCCTTTGGTTTTGCAATTTATTTCCTTTGTAAATCGGCATCGGCCCTCCCCTGTTGTTTTAACACTATCAGCATATTTCCCCGCAATTCCTTAAGAATGGTATGTTGGACCGACCAATCGTCGATTTGTTGACATCAAAGCTCTGCCCCTTTGTACTGCACTTTGAAATCTCACTGATCTTCCATATGTCACGCCTTGGATGTTTGACTTTTGCGATCACCGATATCGGCAACTACTCAATCCCAGGTTCATTATGTCCTCCTCCACTACTGCTACTTGGAAACTGCGATTGCAATTTTCAATCTGTTCCCGAACCTCTGATAAGCTCTTCTCCTTCATTTCAAAGGCAACAAAGCCTTTGAACTTCAACAAGCCATATCTTCTGATCTAGAAGTCCATTTTTTGACTTCCATATACCGTTGGAAAGCTCGTTCTGAGCACTATGCAATAGAGAGGGTTGAATTTGGATTTGAGTGCTTCTATGGCTTGGAATATGGGTTCAATATTAACTTCTATTTGGCAACTTTGGTCAACTGAAAACTCATAATCCAGTGAGTGACAACAAGTGGCATACCCCATTACCTCCTTAACCTCCTTATAGAAAAAGGGAAAAACCTTCAGGTGGACAACTGAGTGTCAACATAGTTTTGACTAGTTGAAACACTTGCCTACTATTGCTCCTATTTAAGCATTGTTGATCTAGACAAGGAATTTGTTGTCTGCTCAAATGCTTGTAAGGAAGGTGTAGGGGGAGTTTTAATTCAAGAAGGAAACGTTATAACTTACGAATCTCGGAAGCTGAAAGAACATGAGCATAAATATTCAACTTATGACTTGGAGCTAACCACATTAATACAAGCATTAAATATGTGGCGACATTATTTATTGGGAAAGAGATTTTTGCTAATGAAAGATCATCATAGTTTAGCTAACTATTTTAAACAACCTACTTTGAATGCTCGACAAACACTTTGGGTTTCCTTTCTAAGTGAGTTTTATTTTGAAATTAAACACTTAAAAGGTAAATAAAACCTAGTAGCAGGTGCCTTGAGTTGGAAATTAAATTGTGTTTATGAACTTTCATTTAGTAAAATTTAAGTTACTTTTAAATAACAGATCAAGGAAGTTGCTCATAGAGATACCAAATATCGATTTTTATGGAAGCAAGCCCAAACCATGAACAATAGTGAAAAACAACAAGAATTGTGGTAAAGTGATGAAAATATTCTAATCTACGGAAACATGATGCATGTGCCCAATAAAAAAAGTGTCAAATTGTTAATTCTTGACGAGTACCATATAAGTCCTTAAACAGCTCACCCCGACTACCAGAAACTAATCAATGCATTAAAAAAAGAATACTTATGGCCCGGTATGAAAAGAAAATTGGTTTATTGTATGATTCACCATTTAGAATGTTAACAAGTAAAAACTGAGCACCATCATCCAGCTGGGCTGCTTCACCCACCACCTATTCGAGAATGGAAATGGGAGACTGTAATGATTCATTTTATAACTAGTTTACCCAAGACTAAATGACAAAATGACTCTATTGTGGTAGTTGTGGACAAATTAAGTAAATTTTCTCATTTTATTCCCGTACAGTCTACCGTTAAAACAATTTAAAATTCTAACATATTTATGAAAGGAATTTTTACGCTGCATGAGATACCAAAAGCAATAATTTTTTATAGAGGTGTTAAGTTCACATCTGCATTCTAGAAAACTATTTTCGAGGGGTTTGGCACCCAAATACAATTAAGTATGGCCTATCACCCTCAAACAAATGGTCAGACAAAGCGAGTAAGTAAAGTGATTAAAGACATGTTAAGAATAGATGTGATGCAACAACCATCTAAATGGGAGGACTATATACATCTTGTGGAATTTTCTTACAACAACAATTATCATGCCTCCCTGAAAATGAGTCCCTTCAAGGTACTACATGGATGTAGATGTAAAACATCCATAAATTGGGGAGGGCCTAAAGACAAATTAATTTTTGGGCCTACAATGCTAAAAGAATTGGAGGAGGTAGTGAAGAAAGTGAAACTAAACTTAAAGGTCATGCAAGATCCACATAAGACATACACTAACAAAAAAAATAGTTACCGATATTTCCAAGTTGGGGACCTTGTATATGTATAAGTAAGACCCAAGAAAAGCACATTACAATGGGGAAGTTGTGCCAAGATAGCAACTCGGTTTTGTGGTCCTTTCCAGATTTTGGTCGAGGTTGCGCTGACAGATTACGAACTAGTCTTTCCAACTCATATACATGTACATAACATTTTCATGTTTATGTATTAAATAAATACAAATATGATCTTAAACATATAATCAATTGGCAGGAATACAGGTCACGTTGGACAACGAATTTCTAATCGATTAGAGAGAAGTAATGGAGTAGAAGTGAGTTATCGCCCACATTAAAGTATAGCCGCAACACTTTCGCCCATAAGAGGCTACCTGTGAAGATGAAACCTATGAAAGAAGCTTACGCAGGCTTATTTTGGGCAAAATGAAAACATTGGGACGATGTTTGTCTTAAACTGGGTGGAGATGTAACACCCCTCAGAAAATTATAAATAATAGTTACTTCAGTTAAAAGACATGATAATGTTGATAGACTTTGGAAAAGTCAAATATCAAGTAGGAATGTTTAATTTTTTTTTTTTGAAAATCATGTTTATAATGATGCAGGATTTGTGAACGACTCATGTAGAAGCCATGCCTAGTTGTGCCTCACCTATCAAGGTGGTTAGTCAGTTATGGGTCAAGGGGTTACTTTCCCATAATCTCTCTTTGAGAATTAAAAATGAAAAAAATAATCAAGAGGGTAATGATACCTAAAGTAATCAAGGAGAGAATGGTAACAAGAAAGAATTGTGCTAAGAAACTATGCTGAAATACCAAACAAGTTCTTGCAACAGTAAGGCTTGGACTAAGTCTAGTTAGGATCAGATAGTCACAAAATGCTAACTGTGTAGAGTTACTACTAACACCTTGCTTGTCAGGATAATACAAGGGGAAACACAATGGCCACTAGTCTCGTGGAAGGGAGGTTAAGGCATTATTTCCAAAAGAGTTCCAGAATATCAATATGAGGTCAAGATGAACAAATCAGAGGAACATATGAGTATACTGGAATTGTGTATATTTTTATTAGTTATAAAAGAGTCATGTAAACAAGTCTGTAATGACAAATTCAGAATAAATAGGGGCACTTGTCTGTTATGTGGAAGGCCAATAATGGATCAAACTGGATGTTGTAAATAAGGGCATGCTTGTCTTTATAACTATATGTGGTGGAAAATAATTACAGTTGAATAAGATTAAATTATAAATTATAGTAAATGTTTCTCTTTTTGGCAAACAAGTGTTAAAACTCTCATTCAAAATTCAAGGGTTATTAAAAAACAACATTCTGGCAGTCCGGGTTAATTTCCTAGCCTAGCAGAGGAACGACTCAGCATGGAAATAGTTCCTGACTTGCTAATATCACGATAATGAAACCAATAAATATAATCATCCAATATAATTATAAATACGAAAGACGGAATACTGGAATTTAATACTAATAAAAATCCGTTTAACAAATAGATATCCTTTTACAAACCGCAATCACATAATTCAGTGTAAACTACATAAGCAATTCAGTGAACGACTTTAATAAAAATGCAATAAAATACGCAAGAGAAAAATCATCGATAATCACATTGAAACTGTGGAAGTTACTATATGTCAATCATGAATAAACCTGGCTCAGATAGAGCAGTAAGAGATCACTATAATTCCCATTGCCTTGAGAATTTAACTACTATAGTGCTAGGAACTACCAGAGGGAAAAACCCAGAAATCGTTTTAATAAAATCTTATAACAAGAGTATCGAATCTGTATTAGGATAAGAGCGACAAATCTGCATTAAATCTTAATCCTCCCAGCTACGGAGGGGTCGATCCTTTACAGTCGTAAAGTTCTAGGTCAACATAAAGAATAAACTTAGCCATGTAAACTCAAACCCTCTGTGTCTTATGGCGACATCAATAACCTATAACAAGAAAACCCTGTAATAGAAGAAGGGCTCAATGTACCTAGAACAACGTGAAAAGAGGCAGAAGATGATTAGGGTCATCCTACTGTCGTCGACAAGAAGCCATAGGAAGAGTTAAATACCTGCAGGTAGATATCAAATGTCAATATAGCGGTTCACAATTTAACTGACAACAAACTTGGAAATTAGTCATGGAGGGGTTACTGTACATGTAAGTCACGAAGTCCTCAATCGTCGAATAGGGTTTATGTCAGAGGGTAACCACATCAAAATTAGAATTTCCATTGGTTTAAATCACTAGATACTAACAGTGGGAGAGGGCATGACAACATACGATCTTCTCAGCAAGAAACCCTTCACTGTATTCGAGCATTGAAGAACCTCATTCCGGCTGGTTGAACGATGGCCTATAAGAAAAACATCATAGGACTGAGAGAAGGAAATCACTGTATTAAACACTAGTGCGCAGTCAAATGACAAATTTCAAGTGCACATGCCTTAGTTTTGTGGTTATCGAGCTAATATCGACATGTCAGTGCCAATTAAGAGCCTTAGTGACAGAAAATTCTGTGAAGAAACATCAAGGAGACTCTGAAGGTAGCAACAACAAACCCTACTGAGGACAGAGCAAATGCAACTGTGTCGGAGAGCACCCAGGTGGTAGTTACCTGACTTAATTAGAAAGAATCACCACCGTTGATCTAGCATCTTCACTCCGAGTCGTGGATGAGACTCGAATCCGAACATGTGCCAAGTGTAAACAGGATATGAACTCGAATCTTCCAACACTTGAGCTTGTTTACCATGCTTAAATAACTAGGGCGGTTAAGTCCACTGTACAGATCATACCACCGACAAGATATAACAATATATATAACAATGATGTTCAAATATTTCCGCATATGTATAGTCATCTTACCATAAAAGAACTATGTATGTAATGTAGAGTGTACAGTCGCCAATGGAAAGATAATCACGTTGTACGTTGGTTAATAAAAAGTTAAATGCAGTTATAAAATTATCATGTAATTTAATATTTACATTAATACATGGCAGTTCCTAAATATGTGATTATAGTATATTTAATGTTTTTTACATGGGGTTTTATAACTCTATATAACACTACCCGTTTTGATGAGAGAGAAAAAACTCGCGCAGCGTATTATATGGGGTTATAAAACTCCCATGGAATTATAAAACTCTCATGTTAGGGGCATTAAATATGCTATAATCGCATATTTAGAAACCACCTTAATACACCATCTGTATAAGTTTTAAAGTTTTACATATTTTTAATCTGGTAAGAGTGAAGGTACTAGGAGTTGCGACGTTGTGGTAGTTTTATTTTAAAATTTTTATTTTCCATCTTTTCACTTTAATGATAAAATAGACATATATCTACCATCTTGAACATTTTTTCTCGGCAACTTTCCTTTGAAAATTACATTTTAATGTCAACATATGTGAGCTCGAAAGCTATGAACAAAGTTGGCCTTGTCCTGCCAAAAAGTTGGACTGAGTTGGTGTTGTCGTGCCAAAAATTTGGACTGTAAAGTCCTCATAGCCTGCCAAAATTTTGACTTTTAAGCCCTCGTGTATACATAATAAAGGATCTGCCCTCATGTATAAAGAATCTGGAGATATACATCAAATTTGGACTGAGTTGGTGTTGTCCTGCCAAAAATTTGGACTGTAAAGTCCTCATAGCCTTGTCCTGCGAAAATTTTGACTTTTAAGCCGTCATGTATACCTAATAAAGAATCTGGAGATATACATCTATTTCATCGTAACAAGTATATTGTTCATTGACAGATAAAAATATTAACCAAAAAGAGAACATAGCAACAAAACAAAAAATACATATCCATAAATCATATTTTTCTTTTTTAACTACACGGTGAATTGGTAATTGTTAGGCTTGATCTATGGGAGATCCAGGGTCAAACTTCATAGCTGCCACTATAACACCAAGAGCATAACCAACCACAAGTCAGGTATACTAAGTTCCTATGATTTTAGCAAGAGCAGACTCACCGGATAGGTGAATCCGCCCTTTAACTACCACCACAACAAGTCATTGTACTCAATGAAATTTGAACTTAGGTCAAACCACACATCACTATACTTTCATCATAATAATTATAGTAATTACGGAAGTATTCCCCACTCGTGCTTATGTCATGCCAAATATATGTTATGTCATGTTAGTTCATGTTATGGAGCATAAGTAAACCAAAAAAACACGTGTCTTTCAGTCATAGTTCGTGGGGAGGAAAAATGAGAGGGTTACGTGTCATTTGTTATTGTCATGCACCGTAGCAGTTTCCATGGCCGTATCGGTTGGCTGTAATGGCTGTGGTGGTCGTAGTTAATCTGTATAGCGGTTTCCATGGCCGTATCTGTTGGCCGTAATGGCTGTGGTGGTCGTAGTTGATCTATATATGTATCTGTACCCATAGCTGCCATCGTTGTATCCATGTGTCGTAGCTTGGCCCCACCCTCCCGTTATGAAATGCATACAAAAAAATGTAGATGCGGCAAAAATAAAATAAATAATTAGATTTATATTATTTTTATAATTAATTATAATTAATACTTATACAAGTTTATATTTATTTTAATTTTTTCGAGATTTGATAAATATGGAGTTAGGATGGATTCAGGTTGGTTTTAAATCATATGAATTAACTTTCGATAAAAATCAAAATATTACCTCATGATACATTTCACATTGCTAAAATTTAAAAAAATCATAAAGCCTAACTAAATTATAACTTTATTTTAAATGGTTATTATTATTAATTAGAAAATTAACACACACAAATATATAACAAAATTCTTAATTATAGAGATTACCTCCATTTTATCATACAAATTCTTATTTGTAAATAGGCTTGTTACAATATCATAGCTTAGTAACACCAAATGCCCAAAAACCCACATTTTTTTGATGAATCAATTTAATTAAAAGAATATGAACATAACTACTTCTAAAATAAATTTCAAAATTTCATTTAAAAATAAAAATATTTGGTAAATTAAATCTCTATCACCCACTTAATCACTTGCAAAACTATATAAATTAAATGGTTGGTAAATATGATAGGAATCAATCCATAATAAACATCAAAACACTTACCTCACTTTATCATGGAAATTCCTAATTTCTAAATAGGCTTGTTACAATACCATGAGCTAACAGCATGGGTTATCAATATCACGTGCCCAAAAAACTATAACACACAATTATATAAGTTTTTTTTTTAATTTATCAATTTAATTAAAATGACAAAAAATAATAATTACTTTGGACATAAATATCAAATTTTGATTTATATATCACTTTGAATTTTCTAGAAAATTTGACATATATATTATCACAAATATTCTAAAATCTTCGGATAAGAAATTAAATCACTATTTAAAATTGATATTTAAATTAAAATTTTAAAAACTCTATTATAAAATAAAAACAATCCAAAATTATTAATAATTAAATTACAATTTAAAAACCCCGTTCCAAAATAATAAACATCTGAACCCATGTTGTACTGGTCACATCACATGAGAAAAGGCTTCAATTTATATATATCTCACCAAATGTTGGGTTCAACGTCTTCCCCATATGGAAACATCTTTGAGTCTCATCTTTGAGTCTCAGTTGTCTCAATTGTGCCTTTTATGTAAAGAGTCTGTTCCTATTCTATAGGAGTGGTTTCCCTAGTTTAGTGTGTGGTTGAGATATTCTCTGTTCCTATCCTATAGGAGTGGTTTCCCTAGTTTGGTGTGTGGTTGAGATATTCTCTCAACCAACAGATTGTGTGTCCAAGATAATTTTCTTATCTTGAGAGAATATGCATGTATATATGTAGTATCATATTTCATTAATGGAATATAGATTTCCTTTATGGAAATTTAACA
Source organism: Pinus taeda (assembly GCA_000404065.3). Classification (NCBI taxonomy): domain Eukaryota; kingdom Viridiplantae; phylum Streptophyta; class Pinopsida; order Pinales; family Pinaceae; genus Pinus; species Pinus taeda. The sequence continues at coordinate 139,348 of APFE030038612.1, forward strand.
GAAACTCATTGCATCCTGTCTTTGTTGATTCTTTGTTCATCTTCGATTGGGTGCTTGCATCATAGTTTTTCATTGATTTTCGATACCTTTGTTTTCATACAGAAAGTTAAGTTGAAAATTTGTTTTAAAAAGTGTTGGAAAGCAAGGTATTCTCATTATTGAAATTGAAAGATTATGTTGCTATAAAAATTTGCATATGGAAATTGGTAACATGATTATTAGTATTATTTTAGGAAATTATTATTATTTTATGAAATTGTTTTACAAAGTATAATTGTATTCATATTTATATGACAAAATTTCACAATTAATATTTTTCAAGAAAAATAAAATCTTCTAATTCACTTTTTCAAATCACATTTACACTATGTGTGTATACAACTAAATGAATATCACATTCCTATAGATCTGAATTACAAATTGTTTAGTGCAATATACACAGTGTTGGTGAATTTGGCATGACTCTTTAACATGCTGCTAGAATTTTGAGGGACTAACCATGTGAAAATTGTGAAAGATTTTTCTTGGGTTTCTTTTAGCCTAAATATTCATCCATTGACCATTTCATAATTTGTAGTGGTTGTTTTAAATATGTTTTGAAAATATTAAAAAACAATATTTATTAATGCTTCATTGGTTTTTCTAAAAGTTATCATACTATGTCTAATAACTTTGAAAAATGATGGAGAAAATGATTTTTCTTGGGTTTTCTTTTTTACCTAAGCATTCAACCATTGACCATCTCATATCTTGTAATTGATGTTTTAAATATGCTTTGAAAAATATTTAAAGAAACAATATTTATTATTGCTTCATTAGTTTTTTTAAAAATTATCATACTAGGTCTAATAACTTTGAAAAATGATGGAGAAAATAGGAGTTCAAGTAGAGTGGAGAAGAGCTAATTTCTAATTATATGAAAAGTTAATTGTAAAATTGAGGATTTCAATAGATGATAAAATTAGAAGGACAATTCAAAATCAAGAGTAAACTAGAAATTAAATAATAATATGTCCTCTATTTGACTTATATATAAATTAGTTAGAAAATTAAATCATAAAGAATAAAGAAAGTATATAAATAGAGAGTTTATGTTTTGTTATTATTAATTTACATGGATGATATTGTGTTATTAACAAATCATAAATATACTTTCCATAAAAATATAATCATTTCATATAATAGTAGCATATTTTTTTTAGTAAGAACAACAAATTTATATAGTTATTGTTTGAGCGACAGAATTAGAGAAACAAATTAATTAAAAAACACACATAATAAAAGTTATGTACTTAAAAAAAATTCATGAAAAACATAAAATGAAAATACCTTTTGTTTTCAATTTCCACATAATTTTAATCTCTATATTTATAAAGCATACCATGTTTATCTCACTTATAATCTTAGTTATAAATATAGACCATGTTTATCCCACTCATAATCTTATTTATAAATATAGACTAACTAGATATCAACACTATAATTAAGATAATTAAGATATCTATAAGGCTTTGCAACTAAATTACTCTGATTCAAACAAATATTACCTAATATCCCATTTAATTATGTTAAGGCTATCAGATAGAGAGACTATCGTGTCGCTGAGAAGTTAACACACTAAATTTCCTTTGGAAGCAAAAATATGACTTACAAATGGTTTAATGACAGGTAGTTTAAGAAACAAAAATATGACTTGAAGATGGTTTAATGACGGGTGGTTTAAGAAGGTGATATTTTTATTAGAAAATAGTGGAAATTTGAGTATAATTTTGATAAATTTTTATGGAAATTTTTAGAGATTTAGATTACAATTATTCAATTTCAAAATTTTGGATTAATTTTGGATTTTTTCTTATGGTGTTGAATTTATTTTGACCTTAAAAGATTATTTAAACATTTTCAAAATCATTTTTCTAAATAAATAAATAAATTCCAACCAAATATAATCAAGTAAGTACAATTGTTGCCTCAATAATAACACTAAAAAATGAAAAGTTAGATGAATCGTTAGAAAAAGGTCAAGTTCAAATTTTAGTTATCCAAATGAAATTAATCTTTTCAGCAATAAAAACAATTCAAAGTGTAAATAGATTTTCAATATAAAGAAAAAAATAAAAAATAAAAATAAAAATAATAAGAAAAGGCTAAATCCCTAAACAGTAAAGGTTTATAGACAATCCCATAGAATCCCATTTTATACTCCAACTGAGTATAATATTTTACATCCATAGAATCCATTCATTTTAGACCACGAAAAACGTAGTGCTGGCCATCAACAACATGTCTTGCACAACCCACAACAGCACAAAGCAGCAAGGCAGCAAATCCATTAAATAAAAAAACAAATTAATATTATAAAAATCATTGAACATAAAACCAAGCATATAAATAAATAAGAAAGCAAACCAATATTATAAAAATCATTAAACATACATGTGAGTTCAAGAAACCAAGCATATAAATAAGTGAGAAACTGAATTGAATTCATACCATCCTTCAATGAATCCTTTTACTTCTCTCGTCTGCATTTTGATAGGGACTTCGACATATTGAGGCTGAGGAACTTGAGTAGGGTTCCTTGATAACCACTTCAAAAGTGGCAGTGAGCCACTGTAAATGAAAACTATCTATAATTATTAAGTAATGAAATAATTGAAAAAATTAAGAGAAGAGGATAGGAACTTAGAGTTTCCTATTTTCTAGCATTGAAAACAAAGACAACAGAAAACCCATTTACTTTGAAGTCATTATTTGGATCAACAGTACTAGTGAGCGTATTCACATGAGTGGTTAATCAATTCGAATGTCTAATTTGAAAAAGGATAAGTATGAGTGGTTAACCAATTAGAATTTTTAATTTGAAAAAGATAAGCAGAGGATATTTTGGCGTTTTGATTCTTGCATTTCTATTGGCTCATAAATAAGTATTTTTTCTTGCATCTCTATTTACTCACAAAATACTAAAAAATTGTTACATTAATAAAATTTTGGTTAGCGATTTCAAGTTGTTTTCAGTTAAATTAGTTCTTAAAGTTGATAGATCTAGTGGAAGGTCACGTGTGCAGTCGGACAACAGTCTTACTCAGTAATCTAGTTAACTGTTCAATTAGCTCAAAATAGCTACTGCATGCAGAAAACTCGAGTTCCCTAGCTGTGGTGGAGATTCCAAGGTAGTGTAACATCAATTGTAGACTAGCCTTGAGTGTACATGTGTTGCATGTAACCAAATGATGAACCTTGGGAATTATGCAGTCAATTGGAGGAAAATTCCTAAATAATAGGGGCCTAATTCCTCATGAATTACGCAAGGAAATAGGGGTTGAAGCCGAGACAGAATTTGACTAAGTCTGGGTCAGAGTTTCTCATTTAGCAAAGAGATATGTTATTCACTTGTAATACGTCTCTATTAATCTGATTAATGCAATCAGACATAAGTGGTTTTAGAAGTTGCTTTCTCCAGGAAAAACATTATGCATGTGTGTTATTTCATATTGCATGTGTGTGATTGTTGTTTTAAATTGTGAATTGAATTCCAAAAATCAATAGAGTAGGATTGTGTCTTTTGATTTTAGATCAAACTTCTTGAGCATTTGCAATTCTACATCATATTTCTACAAGATGTTCTCCACTATACAAGTAAAGAGGCAATCAAAATTCAATGAATCTATAAACATCTTTTGCCAAAACAAACCCAAGCATTTCCCTTTACCCTTACTCCTAGGTGTATAACTACCCTACATTTATCCCTTACACTTCAAGGCATGCATGTTAGCAAAACCATTTCACATGCACATTGCAAATTTCACACTAGGATAGATCAACCCTATTGCATCTAAACCTACTCAATCCATAAAGAATCATATCCAAGCATCTAGGTGCAAGCTTCATATGGTCTCCATTCTTAACATAGATGCCTTGTAAAGAAACATGGTAATCATCACTCGACATGCAACAACCTTTATCCTTGAGAGAAACCTTTTATCCTAGAAAACCTTACACCTAGCATTCATGTGAAAACCTAATACTTCAGATTACCCATCCATGTGGTAGCTAGTACATATATAGCCACCATACAATTTGCTCCGCATAAGGCATTTATTTTGTCTTTAAATACCTTCCTCATCATGTTCAAGACTTGGGATTTTTTATTGTCACATTCCTTAATTTTAAACAACATAAATATCAATGTATTATGATTAGATCCTAAATTATGGCAACATTGGAATGCAACATAAGAAATGATCCATACTATAAAATGTTGATCTTGACCATTATATATGGAAATGACCATTAACACAGGGGTTTCACTTAATGAACCTATGGAATATCATGTGTGTTTGTGGCATACTAAACAATACCCCTAATTTGACTACATATTTCAAAATACATCTAAAAATCACATTATTTAACTCCCTACCAATACAATCCCAATACACCTTCCCAATTTAAAAAAACCCCTACTTTCACTAGATATTGTAGCATTTTTTTATACCCCTTTATAATTTTTCATTAACTTTGAGCTCCATTTTTTGCCAATATAAAAACCCTTTAACCCCTATATATCCCCCAATATGAACCCACATGTTATGGTATTCCTCCCCTACTGAAGCCCCCATGACCATTAACCACTTTGTTGTGTTGTTACAGTATAAACTCCTAAGTTGTTAGTGTCATATTAATAAATTCATCGGGTGTTGTTTTATTGGTCCATGCCAAACACTCCCTATGATTAAGAATATTGACATAATTACATTTTAACAAAAATGTTAATAAAAAAATTCAAAGATGATGAACCATTTGTCGATTTCAGGAGAGCCATCTTAACTCATATTTCAATCCTTTTGCAAAGGTCTATTGTATATAAATGACATATTCATCCGACAATATTTTCAAAGAGATGCTAAGCTTTGTTAAAATGAACGCTTGAGTCAGTTGTCCCAATCACAGAGTTTTTCACAAGTACTTTCACAACATTAATTGATACACCAATTCTATCCGTGAATTGATTTTTTCTCATCTTTACAATAACTTACTAATAAAATGCATTTCTCCTTGGTGTTGGTGATATCTTTAGATGACAAATACCTCATAATTTTTGTGTTCATAATTTATTTCGTGTCATTTTAAAAAACCTCAAAGAAATTGAACTCCTCTAATATGTACCTTGTGCTTGCAAGGAAATTCATTGTTCTGGGACATTTATGTTAGTGTAACTTTCTTCTTAAATTTAACCTCCCGCTACATCTTTAGAAGATATATAGAAACTCAAATTTCCGTTATATTTCATTGTCCATATATAGAATAAATATTATATAAATATTAAATGGATGAATTTTCATAATGTCTTCATCATGTCTTATCGCTTAAAACAATTTGAGACTTGAAAACTACCATTCTAATCTCAAGAAACTCATCAATCTTTCAACTTGTCAACTGGTTGTGAGGGTACCCACTCTTTATGTGTTATTAACAAGGTAACTAATTTGGAAGAAAAATTACATCCTTAGTTTGTTTAGGGTTTAAAATTGCATATACCCAACCCACCCCTCATAACAAATCCAAATTCTCTTTCCTTCCATAACACCCTCCTTGTCATAATGTCATGAAAGCATCGAGTTCCCACTTTTGCAGGGATGCTCTACTCCTAACCTTCCATTTCTTGTTTATTTATTTCATAAGAGGTCATTGAGAAGGATAACCCTATCCTAATGAGATTGTTTACAAGGCTATAACAATGTCTAATTCATCAAAATACCAAATTCCCAATTAAATTTGTTTGCAAAAATGGAATAATGAAAGATACAACCAAATCAAAGAGATCTTTAGATAATAAAAATGAGACTCGGTAATCCTTCTTGCAAATTATTTTATTATAAAAACAACATTTCAGAAAAGGTAACTTTTTTGGGAGGCATAAAAAATAATGATAACAATGAGCGGAGGATGTTACATCAAATATAAGAATTCCGTATATCAATAAATAGCTGAAGATTTAGAGTGATGGAAAATTTTGTTTGGGAAGATGATAATGTAGAAATTAATCTTTCTCATCTTGAATGTTGAATACAAAGAATATATATATGGATAATATACATGTTACTATTAGAATGACTCATCAAAATTTAATATCTAAAGAGTCACTTCCTAAAAGTCCAAATAATCACTATAATTACGACATTAAATTCACCATTTTTATTTTAAAAACAAAAACATTTCCATAATGATAACAAAAGTTGATACTTAACCACTTGTTTCAAGAAACATCTCTAAAACATTTGCACATCAAAGAGATACAAAAAATGATGAGTTCTTAGCTATCCCAATACTCATAGAAACAAAAAAGACTAGATTATAATTCCAATGCTTCATCTCATAATTCATCTACCTTTTGATTCAATTTTTGTTGTTATGCTTGAAAGAGTACCATTGAAAAATATAGAAGAATATTTTGAATTTCCTCAAGCAAAGGGTTCAATCTTTGTTGTTATGCTTGAAAGAGTACCATTGAAAAATATAGAAGAATATTTTGAATTTCCTAAAGTAGAGGGTTCAATATTTGTTGTTATGCTTGAAAGAGTACCATTGAAAAACATAGAAGACTATTTTGAATTTCCTAAAGCAGAGTGGAAAGAATATGGATACTCCCTACTTGCTTGCAAAATGAGGAAAGGTCTATAAAACTACAAACTCAACCTTTTTGTTTGATCCTTTGCATGAACAATATTCATATGATCCACAAATTGGTGTAGATATTCCATTGGAATTGTTTGTTAAATCTCAAAAAATCAACGAAGTATTTGCTGTTAAGAGGGAATACCTAATTTTCGTAAAAAACCCTTAAGAGGGAATACCTAGCTAGAAGGTGCGATTCTAATGTGATTTTTTTCCTAGAATTTTTTTCATATCATTTTAAAAAATATTAGAAGCTCAAATTTTGATTATATTTCATTGTCAATATATTTCACTTGTTTATTGTCTTCCACATTCCTTGACTCCTCTTATTGGAGTTCCTTTGCATCTCTTAGTGTAATTGCTAGTTTTAACTCTATGACCCTTATAAATTGTTTCAGCAAATGCAACCTTCAGTGTCTTTTATCTCAAAATTTTCCATCCCAATTTATGATTAATATTAGAATATTTTTTAGAAATATTTTTATTTAGGATTAATATTAAATACTTTTTTGGTATTAATATATTATTTTAAATATTGCATTTTAATTGAAGACAAAATGAATTATATATGGTTATTTTTTATGCATTTGTCACGTCCAATTGTTAATTTAAAAGAAGGAAGTTAAATTACATAGTCTTTTTTTTGTATTTTTTTTACGATAAATTTACTCAATATTAAGCAGAGATTTTTAAGAATCACAAGATCAAGTTGTTTAATCTACAAATTTTTAAGAATCACAAGATCAAGTCGTTTAATCTACAAAATTTGAGTGTCACGGGGTTTTTTAATCTATTTATGTATTCAAAAGAGTATTTTGAACAACAAAAATTCACTATCTCACCTAAAATTGTATCACTAGATTCGATGCAAAGGTCATTATTGTCTATTAGATTATTAGCATAATATTTTAAATACCACTTGTCCGCTCCATATTAAATAATGAGGAAATTGTGCATTAATTACATTCTCTCTGTGAAATTAAACTAATTACATTATCTCTCTGTGAAATTAAACTGGAAATTGAATTATTTATTTGTGAAAGATATACAAATATTTTTATAACTATTTTCTAATTTGTTATTGTTAATGTAAGTATTATTTTATTTTTTTAAATTTAAAACGCCTACATCGAGTATTTTTTAATAATGTGGTTGTACTAGTTTTTATTTTTTAAATTAATTATTTTCCATATTTTCATATATTATATATATATATATATATATATATAATATATATATATATATTATATATTTAACAATATAGTTGTTGAGCCGAGATCTCATGTTTCTACAACTAGTATGATATGTCTGTCTTTAACTTGGAGTTGACATGTGTCCTTTTAAAAAGAATATATATATTATATATATTATATATTTGAAAATAATAAGATATGATAAAAAAATGTTTGTTTGTTAATTAAAAGTATTATAAACATCAAGTAGTAAAAATATTTCACTCATTCTCAACCATAAAAATTATCAATATATAATAAAAAATAAAAATGAAATAATATTTTGATTTGTTTGATTAAAAATATAATAAACACCAATAATGTCATTCCATGTCCATACTATGAAGGATCGGTAAAAACTATATATAGTGGTAAAACCTATATATACATTATATAGTCAGGTTTGCTGATATCAAGTGCACACATTCCTTATCTTTTTCTAATACATATTTGCTCATATATTTTCAAGTATGAATATTTCACCACAGCTACCAAAGATTACCAAGGGCAGACCTAGCACAGTTACTCTACAAGGCCTTTATGAGTATATTGAGTCTTTAGAGAAACATAGAGAAGAAAGAGAAGTCAAGCTACAAACAGAGTTAGAAGCCATGCTGAAAAATAAATTTGCATCTCTTGAAGACACAATCCAAAAACAAATAGAAAATAAAATAGAACTATTGGAGAATAAAATGGAGGCAATGGAAACTAAGTTGCAGGCTATACAAAAAAAAAACCAAGATACTAACCAAACATCCCAGCAAGGAGATGCTGATATTTTAAAGAGTCTTAAAATGGACATGATTAAAGAACTAGGAGAAAAAGTTAATAGTCGCCTCACCCTAAATAATGTGGTACAAATAAACTAGATATCAAACCAATTAAAGATGAAATAGAAAAATTAATAGAATTACACCATGAGCGTAACAAAAGGGCCTTGACCCTTATAATCTTCGATTTAAAAGAGGAGGTAGATGAGGATACTTTAGCCATAGCCCAGACAGAATTACATAATAGATTACAAATTGAAACAATGTGTCTCACAAAAGCAACAAGGTTGGGGAAATTAACTGAGAATAAAGGAAGACTGATCCAAATAAAAGTGAGCTCTACTGATCATAAGTATGACATAATTAGTAAAACGTCAAGTCTAAAAGGAACGAAAATATTTATAAATGAAAATCTCATTCCAGAAGATCAAGCAGAATTAAGAAAGGAGGTTCAAAAGGTAAAAGAAGCTAGAAAGGAAGGAAAATGGGCAATAATCAGAAAGAGAAAAGCCTTTATTCGAGATAGAAACCACAAAGATAGTAATAAATAGCAATTCAACATGCTCCAGATTCTTTCTTGGAACTGTCGGGGTTTTCCATGGAACAAAGGCCCCAAGTTAAGTTGGATCTCAAATGATGTTGATATTATTTTGCCTGTTGAAACTTGGGAGCATGAATAATCTAAGGTCCCCAACATAGATTTCTTTACGCTATGGTCTACCTGGAACAAGCGACCCTCCCGTAGAGGCATTGGGGGAATAGCTTGTTACATTAAGAAGAACATCTCCCCCCATGCTAGGATTTATAAAAATGACCCTTACAACCAATATAGTTGGATAGAGATCAATGACATTAATAATAAAAATACCTACATAGCAATATGTTATTTCCCCCCATCAATTCTAACTTCTATAAGAAGAAGAATCTACATAAAAATAGTCCTTACAATGGTCTTGAGAAGGATATTTCTAGCCTAAGGAATGAAGGTAATATCCTTTTAATAGGTGACTTTAATGCTCGAACTTCAGGCAACCAAGCTATTATTCTAAGCAATCATTCCAACCCTAATCCTCTTTGGTTAGATGAAGACCTTACTCTGGCTAGTAGGTACAAAAGGAGCTCTGAAGACCTCGGGGAGAATTTGTTTGGGTCGAAGCTAGTCAAGCTCTGTAGTGCTCAGAATCTCATAATTTGTAATGGTCTAAAGAAGTGGCCCAATTCTAGCCAGATGACCTGCATCCATGGGCTTGGTAGCAGCGTGGTAGACTATGTTATTTCCGACATCCCTTTATACAACGAAATAATAAATTTTGACATCTTAAATGACCACGAGCCTGACTCTGATCATAAGCTTATGCTTATAACTCTCAATTTTGTCATGCACAGAGATCCCATAAAAAATAATCCTTATAGCCAAAAGAACTTAATATTTGATAGAAATAAAAACGATCTATTTCTAAATGAATTAAAAAATATTTTTCTTCCTTTATCTAATATAGACAACATAGAAGACATCTATCATAATTTTACTACAACCCTCTCATATTCTATTAACAAGTTTTCAATTGAAGTTTCAAAAAATTAAAGAAATAACAAAACCAACCCATGGTATGACAAAGATTGTAAAAGTGCGAGGAGAGAAATTAAGGAAGTCTTTGATGAATCTCTTAAAATAGGCAAGATAGAAATATACAAAGCCCTAACTAAAAGGAAAAAGAGGTAGTAAATTTGTAAAAGACAAGAGAATCTCTTACACCTCTCTAAGGTAGCTCCTAAGAAATTTTGGAGGCAAATTCTGACTAGGAAAACTAAAGATAATAATAAAGTTGCTCTACATGATTGGAATTCCTATCTTAAAAAGCTTTATGAATCTCCAAATGTCATGGAAAACTTTGAAAACCTCCTCACAACGAAAGAAGTTTTCTCTTTAGAAGACATTGAGTTTGGGGTTAAACGCCTGGCTAATGGGAAAGCTAAGGACATTGAAGGTTATAAGGTAGAAATCTTAAAAATTGGAGGTCCTATCCTCAGCCCCCACATCCACAAGCTTTTCAATCAAGCAGTCAAGCAAGGGTTCCCTAAACGATGGATTGAGAGCCTCATTATCCCTATTTTTAAAAGTGGGGATACAAATAACCCCTCTAATTATCGAACAATTATGACCAGCCCTCTCTTAGCCAAGTTATATGGTAGTATTTTTGAAAAGAAGTTGAGCATATGGCTTGAAAGTGAAGGCAAGCGGGCTAAAGGCCAAGCAGGTTTCAAAAGGCATCACTCAACAATGGACCACCTCGTTATGCTTAAGATCATTGTGGAGGAATGTCGTAATGATAAATCCAATCTCTTTTGTTGCTTTGTGGACTTTAGAAAGGCTTTCGATACATTTCCTAGAAACAACCTTTGGAATAGATTAGAAGAGCTAAAGGTTCCTTTCGAGTTGAGAGCTGTTGTTATAAGGTTATACAAGAATGTAATTGCCAAGCTAAAGAGCAATGAGGGGTGGTCGAAAGATATTAAGTGTAATATCAAAGTTAAGCAAGGTTGTCGCCTCTCCCCTACCCTATTTGGCATTTACATTGACAAGCTCAAAGGTTATTTAGAGGAAGCAGGATGTGCTGGCATGATCTTTGTTGGCATAGTCGTCATCCTTCTTCTCTATGCTAACGATATTGTTATTCTTGCAAGGTTCTCATCTGATCTTGATAAGCACCTTAGGCTTCTTAAGGATTTCTGCTCTATCATGGATATGACTATTAATGCTGACAAAACAAAAGTTATGATTATCAAATCCCGGAAGGACACTTACGCTAATTTTATGTATGACAATAATAACTTGGAGGAAGTGTATTCTTCCAAGTACCTAGGAATTGATATTCATCACAAGCTCAACTGGAACTATAACATTCAGAAAAGGATTAATGGGGGGTGGAAATATTATTTTGGTCTTGAAAATAATTGTAAAATGGCAAACCTCGTAATGTGGGATAAAAAGAAGCTCCTCTTTGAAACTTTAGTCACTCTTGTTATCTTATATGGATGTGAGGTTTGGTCTAGAGAATCCTGGAGAAAGATTGAGCAAATCCAGAACTGTTTTATAACGTATAACCTGAAAATTAAAAGCAATACACCCTATCATATTCTCCTTATAGAAGTAGGTCTTTCCCCTATCAAGATCCTAGCTATGATTAGGCTTATGTTTTACAAGCACAAACTCAATAACATAGGAGATTATAGACTTCCTAAGCTAGCTTTAAATTCCAGCAAAAACCACCTAAGGCTCAAACGGAGGTGGTATAAAGACACGAGGGCCTGGTTAAACCATTGGGAGATCAACAAGAATGATGCATTGCAAAACATTAATAACATTAAAAATATTGTTACTTCTAAGTTCAAAGAAAAATGTGGTGTGAAAAAGATTTAGCAGCTGAAAAAAAATTAAGTTATTATAAGAAGGTCATCAACCCCACCCTAGAAGATCAAAAGTATCTCTCTATTTAACTATCTCAAAGAAGAAAATTAATATAGCGAAGATTAGTACGAACTTTAATGAGCTCCAAAGTGAAATAGGTCGTTGGGCAGTTCTTAAAACACCATAGATGGAAAGGATCTGCCACCTCTATGGGAATAGGAACATCGAGGATGAAAACCACTTCCTCTTAGAGTGCCTCGCGTATGACCACATTAGATCTCAATTTCATAATCTTTGTCGCAACACTGACCTTCCTAGCCTTTTACGGTGTCAAAATTATAGTGAGGTCGGGAGGCTTATCTCTAAGATTTTTGAGCATAGGAATAAAATCTTAAATCAAACTAAATAATTTGTTTCTTTAGGTCCAACAGACCAAAGTTTGGTTTCAGTGGACGTTAATCATCATCATCATCATTATCATAAAGCAACTGAAAATAATAATAATAATAATAATAATAATAAATTTATTGAGTGGAGAGGGGGGCATTCTACAACTCAGTATGATGATGTTAAGTATGTCAGTGCTCAACTTGGAGTTGACACATGTCCTCTTAAAATAAGAATAAAATATTCTCTAAATAGAAAAATAATGTCTGCTATAATAAAAAAAGAAAAAAATATATATATAAAATTGTATATAATAAAATATGCAATGGGGATTATGAATGCAATATTTTAATATGAATTAATATTGACATATACTTAAAAATATATTAATAATAGAAAATCATTTCAATGTACATATTTTGCAATCTCTATAGCATTCAAAAATACAATTTAAACAATGAAAAACTACACATTGTTTTTTGCACTCTAAAATAAGTTTTCACCTGAAGAAATTTGATCCCTCTCTACTCGTTTTAAATTTGTGTTTAAAATGGATCTATATTGGTAGGTGAAACATTTTAAGTAATCTCACTACTATGCCCATGTAAATTTTGATCCATTTTATACATTCAAAAATGCAACATAAAAATGAAAAATTACAAGTGGAAATTACAAATGGTCTCTCTCTCTATATATACTAGAAGATCAAAATGAAAATATTGTATTCAAATTTTGTTAAGTTTTCACCTCAAAACATTTGATCCCTCTCAGATCTAGTTAGAAATAGAGGTTATATCATTAAAAGTGGTTAACATAAGTTGTTATTAACAATATCCATCTTAATCATGGATCTAGTAAGAACTGAGAGGGATCAAATCTCTTGAGATGAAAACTTCTGTTTAGAGTGCAAAATTTGAATAAAATGTCTACACTTTGATCCTATATAATAAAAAAAGAAATAAACTAAACGGAAATTCAATATATATATATATATATATATATATATATATATATATATATAATATTTCTTTTTAAGCTTTTAACTATTTTATTCAAAGTTGATCATATAAGATTATGTTGTTTAATATAGACATCAAAATATTTTATTTATTGTTGAGAGTGAGAGTGAAATATTTTTACCATTTCTTAGTATGGTCATAAAGTGAGGTTATTGATGTTTTATTATACTTTTAATTAGACAAACTAAACACATATACTCACTTTTGTTTTTCTATTATATATTTTATTTAATGGTTGAGAGTGAGCTAAATATTTTTACAACTTCTTCTTAGTATGGGACATAAAAGTGAGATTATTAATTTTATAATAATTTAATTAAACAAACTAAACAAACTACTTAGATCCATACTCTTTCCATTGAATTAAAAAAAAAAAAAAAAAAACTATTATAAAAATAAACCAACCTGTTTTGACTTATATATCACTCTAAATATTATACTACTTAGATCATACTCTTTCCCTTGAATTTAAAAAAATAAACTATTATAAAAATTAACGAACCTATTTTGACTTATATATCACTCTAAATAGTATACTACTTAGATCCATACTCTTTCCCTTGAATTTAAAAAAATAAACTATTATAAAAATAAACCAACCTATTTTGACTTATATATCACTCTAAATATTATACTACTTAGATCATACTCTTTCCCTTGAATTTAAAAAAATAAACTATTATAAAAATAAACCAACCTATTATATATCAGTAGAGAAAGTGGGGCTTCAATTTATATATCTCTCACCAAACGCAGGCTTCGGCGTCTGTTCCATCTTCGATTGCGTGCTTGCCTCATAGCCTTTCATTGATTCTCCACAGTTTTGTTTTCATGGCTGCTCTGAATATGAAGGTCACAAGAAAGCCGGCTATCCTTGTCGATCCTTTCCTGCCTACTCCCAAAGGGTTGCTATACCTTTCCAATTTAGATGATCAACTGACTCTCAGATTTCATATTCCCAACCTTCAATTCTATCGGTTCGATCCGTCGAAAAAAGTTGAGGATCCCGCCAAAGTTATCAGAGAGGCGCTGGCGAAGGTTTTGGTGTTTTACTATCCTTATGCCGGAAGATTGAGAGAAGCGCCCTTCGGTAAGCTCCTCGTGGACTGCACCAGCGAAGGCGTGCTGTTTGTGGAAGCTGATGCCGACGTTTCCATGGAGGAATTCGGAGACCTGCACCCGCCCTTCCCCTGCTTGGCTGATCTGCTGCGTGATGTGCCGAGCTCGGAAACTATTACCAATTCACCCCTCCTCGTCATTCAGGTTAATTGATAACTCATTCTTTGATGAACGCAATTCATATTCCAGTGCAAATTATGTTTTTTTAACGTGTTGCTTATCACGATATTTCAGGTAACGCGGTTGAGATGTGGAGGGTTCATTTTCGCCTCTAGTTTGAATCACACCATGAGCGACGCGCTTGGCCTCGTTCAATTCTTGAAAGCTCTTGGCGAAATGGCGAGAGGGGCTGCGAGGCCTTCGGTTCGTCCAGTCTGGGAAAGAGAAATCCTCCGACCGCGGACGAATCCCACAGTTAAATTCCCCCACTACGAATATGATCAAATCGAAGACAAAGACGGACAGATGACGAACGTGAAGGAGATGAGGCAGAGTTCATTCTTTTTCGGGCCGAAGGAGATTGAATCGCTGAAGAGACAAGCAGTAGGGCAAGGCAAGTGCCCGACCTTTGAAGCTCTATCGGCGTGTTTGTGGCGTTCGAGAACGAGGGCTCTCCAACTGCCCTCTGAGCAGGAAATTCGGTTCATATTCCCGCTGGATGGCCGAGCGAGATTCGACCCGCCGATTCCCGAAAACTTCTACGGTAATGCGATCACTTTCCCGTGCGCTAAGACGACCGCAGGAGAGCTGGCAACCAAACCGTTGTCCTTCGCTGTGAGGTTGATCCACCAAGCGAAAATGAGCGTGAATGGCGAGTACATGCGATCAGTGATAGATTTGATGGAGTTGAGAGGGCGCCCTCTCCTCACACTGGTGGGCACCTATGCGGTCTCGGACTGTACTAAGATCGGGTTTGGAGATGTGGATTTGGGGTGGGGAAGAGCAGCCTACGGCGGGCCAGCACAAGGTGGAGTGGGACCAGCGGCAATGGCGGGCATGGCAAGCTTCCTCGTCCCTTATCGCAACAGAAGTGGGGTGGAGGGCATAGTGGTTCCAGTATGTTTGCCGCCGGCTGCTATGCATATATTTGAAGCAGAAATCAATGAAGCTATCGAGAACGCAGCCCCATATCTACGATCCTCCCTATAAAATAGCAATCTCTAAGCTTAATTATATTAAATTGCTGTTAATTGAATAAAATCTAATATTAAGTTGCTCTTACGTGAATAAAATTGGCACACTGCGCAAGAGTGTCCTTGTATTTTGGTGAAGTTGTGTACGAGTTGCCTTAGAGTACGTACAGTACAAAGGTCGTTGGCATTCGTTCACTGTCATTGAGGGGTTGCAGGGGCTGAATGCCCTCCAGGTTCAGGTTCTTTTGTTATTCTATTGGATGGATTAGGTTTTTTTTTCTTTTTCGTTTTTTTCCCTCTTTTGCAATATTTGTATTTCTCTGTGTCTATCTGGAGCAGAATATGGAAGTGGATGTTTTTGTTTAAAAGAGGTGTTTCTTAAGCAGTTGTCTATAATGAGATTTTTTGAAAGTTTTTTTGGCGGATTTTTTCGGTCAAAATCCGGCAGCAATTTATTGGAATCCCAAGTTTGATAGCTAGTTTCTGCACAATCAAAGGGTCCCAGGGTTTTTCAGGGGGCTGAATCCAAATATGCAGTTAAAAAACCATTTTAACTGCTAAAAATCAAGATTTAACCACATTTCTTCCGCTGAATTCCGTCACCGGAATCTCCAAAAAGTCGCATTATAGACAACTCCGTTTCTTAATGGCTTGACAGAAAGTTTTTCGCATGATTGATGGATTTATCTTATAATAGGGCCTTTTTTGAGCTCTGATTATTGGATGTCTATTCTTCTGGTTTTTTCTCATGGTTTTGATTATTGGATGTCTGTTCCTCTGGTCCATGACTTTCAGTAGGCTGAATTTTCCTATGTTGAATAAAGTGTAGTGTCTTAGTATTTGCTCTGTAAAATCCTTTTAACTTTCTTTTGATTAGTCTCTTTATCTCAAATCTAAAAATATATAACTTCTCTTTTTAGAATGGGAATATCTGTTTTTATCTGCTTTAAATAAAAAGTACCATAAAGACATAAAGATGACTTTTAATTTCCAGCATTGTTCTAGATGGCTAGTCACACTTTGTTGAGCTCTCTAATTCACTGAAAAAATTAAAGTGGAGAAGATTGCAAATATCCATAAAATTATGTTAAAAAATTATCTACAAAAGTTTTTTTAGAAATAAACAATTTAGTTTATGTATAAATGTTTTTCTCGATTTTTTTTAGTGTGATTTTCTGTAGATTTTTCTGGTCTAATTTCTCTAAAAACTAGCAAAATATTTCAGAGTGCTAAATCCATATATACAATAAAAAACTAATTTAAATAATACAAATCAAAATTTAACCACAAATTTTTCTACGATAACATCAATTAAACAAATTACACGAAAAACTAAACTACTTGATTCTGTACCATATGTTTCCGAAGCACTCCACATTCATTCATTCATATAACTCGGCGACATCAATTGAACAAATTACATGATCATTTAACTAGAAGAGCAATCATTTAACTGTTTTTTTTAAAACAGAAATTCTAGAAACCTATTTTGAAATAAACATAATAATTGAAATTTTATTATTTACGCTCGTTGAACGAAGGGCTTTAATCGCGACTTATTAGTCTTTTTTTTAAATGTTTTGAAATTCGCGACTTGATTTGAGTGGCAGCAGTGTATGTAGAGAGTTTGTGTTTATCATCATAAATCCGAGAGCTTTGATTTTATGTTACCAGGGAACATCATAAATCCGACCTCTTTCATTTTTAAAAGAATTAACAAATATATTATATTTAAATGAATACATCGATTTCAATTATAATTCATTGTTTTGGGAAAAAATAAATTAATTTTTATAAAATCAAAATATTTAAATATGGATTTTAAGTAAATTTTGATATAATTGGTTATTTATTTTAATTTTTTGTCCGGTAAAAATTAGAATTATTAGGTTTTTAAATTTGATTTTGATGTTTTTGCTTTAAAATTTTTTGAAATTTATTTAAAGCTTCAAATAATTATATTTTAATCATTAGGAGTTTTCTAATTGAAAATTTATTTTAATAGAAGTTTGTATGAGAAAGTTAATTTATATTATTCACTAAAGTGATACTAAATATATTAAGAGCTTTCTAATTGAAAAATCATTTTAATAGAAGTTTGTATGAAAAAGTTAATTTATATTATTGACTAAAGTGATACTAAATAGATATTAGGTCAATTCTCATTACTTACAATGTGGAGCTAACCACATCTTGACTACCATGATACTAAGTAGTTGTTCATGCTAACTAACATTACATAGAATGTGGAGTTACTCACATGTGGAATTTCAAAAAGATATTAAAGAGTCCAAAACCTGAACATTAATTAGGGATTGAGACATGAAAAAACTCTAAGCTTAGCCTTAAATTATTATCATATCATGATAAAAATTGAGTTAAATTGGGTTAAACACTAGGCTTATAGGAAACAACTTTGAAGGATAAGAAAGAAGTAGAAGATCATCTTAATGTAACAACCATTTAAAACATACATTGTCCATGGAAACTCCATAGTGAGTGCATTTTCTTTATATTTGCACTTATACACATGTGAAAAGGGCAAAGCATATGCCTCTCCTCGAACTTGGATTTTTTATATTGGATTTTTTCCAAAGTACATCTTATGGTCGTGTTCATTATATGTACGATAAGTTATTTAACATTAAATATGTGAATGCAATAAACACATCATCTTTTATATATATATATATATATATATATATTCGAAAAAGGTTGAGCTTATGCCAAGGTTAGCCCCAATGTTTGATGGAAGGACAATCTCTCTACTAGTGGGATGTTATGATGCTATGAGTAGATTGTTCTTCTCTTCAACATTGGAATTGAATGTATTTTGGATAGTTGGGGTAAAATGTTTAATTATCTTCCTAGTTTTTGTCTTTGTTATCATACCCCATTCACATTAGGAATTAGATGTATTTTTGGTAATTGGGATAAATATTATTATTCTCTTCCTAACTTTTTTTTATCTCTTGAAAGTCTTAAATTCCTCATATAATATATATATATATATATATATATAATATATATATATATATATATATATATATAACACTAAAAAACAAAATATTATTTTTTAATTGTAAGGAATGAAATAGAAAATTAAAAATATTAAAAATTATTTTCATTCCCTTACATAATCATGGAAACAAATATAAAAAAATGAAGAACATAATTAAGATAATTTAAATTATCCAAACAAATAAATTTATATATTTTTATTATAAAAAATCAGTTAATACTACTACATTATTATTAATTTTAATTTTTGTATTTTGAACCGTATTTAAATATATACAGTAATAAGGGGCTTACCATATGAGAAATCAAAATTTTTCCTTTTTAATTCCAAAATAAAATTAGATTATTATTAATTAAATTATTTAGGAGATGTAAAACTCACAAGAAGAAAATAATATTATAATAATTTATGGCCTATAATCCAAACACACTTCCTCAACATAACACAATAAGATAAAAAATACAACTAACAAAAAGAATAAAGATCAGTGGAAGAGGATTTTTGTTGGAGACCAATATCTAGAGTTACCTCCTTTGTTGTTGATGTTTGCAATGAAGATTCTTAATCTGTATATAGGATTTGTTACAATATTATGGGCTATTATCATGGCTTATTAATACCACATGCCCAAAAAAAACCATAACTCACTTGTTTATATGTCATTTTTTAATTAATCAATTTAATTAAAAGGGAAAAATAACACAAAACTATTTTGGAGATAAGTCTCAAGCTTTGATTTGGGTATATTGTTATATATATTCTAGAATATTCCTTGGAGATTAAATCCTTCCACCTAACACAACCATATAAATTAAGTGGTTGGTAGATTCCCATAGACATTAATCCATAATAGGTAACAAAAAACTTGTTACATGACACATCTCACGTTGCTAAAAAAAAAAATCATAATACTAATTAAATTTTAACTTTATTATTATACAGCTTGAGTGGCCTAATGGTTAAGAGCATGTGTTTCTTAGTAAGGGGTCACAGTCAGAGGGGGATATATTAGGTATGCCTTCATAGACTTTAGCAGTTAAGGGAGGTGGGTCCTGTGTCCCACAAACAAGGGGCTCTCATACACCAATTTGGTCTTTGGTCGTGACCTTAAAATCAAATATATTATTTCTAGCAATTGCACTAAATGTTGGAAAGGAAACGGTGCAAGGCATAAATTCGAGAAGAATAACATGACCTTGAACATCTACTGATTCTATACCTTAAATGCCCACTATGTGGAAAGAATGAAACCTTGAAGCACTTGTTCTAGTTTTGAAAATATGCTCATTTTAAGGTTAGACCCTCCTTGCTCTCATCTAATATTCCCTTAAAGATTTCTGTATTGGGAGATTCTCTCCCCCGGGCCATAGATTTACACACAACACAATACTATATTAGAATTGGTATCTTATATCTTTGGAACATAACAAAGGTATGTGTATCAACTGGTTTTTAGCGTACTGTTGATGTCTTAACAAGAGGGGTCTCTCATTTGTGTAGATTTAAGTCTACATATCCAAGTGCAAATGTAGAGGGGGAGATGGAAATAATCCAGCTATTGTAGCATTTTTTGGTTTTGATAAGATAGAATATTTGAAAAAATGTTAAGTTAGGATACGGACATAACAATAGTGAATAAAATGTTAGTAAAAGAAAATATCTTGATGATAATGTCCATATCAAAGAAAATGTTAGGGTATATGCTCTACAAAATCAAGGCAAAAAGAAAATGTTAGGTTAGAAAGAAAAGCAAACAAATAAACTCTGAAACTGAGCAAGTCTAAATGACATTACTCTTTTTCTGCAAAATAATGGTTGTGTGAAACTTGTCTTAAATGCCACAACCCATGACAGTCAAAAAGTTTAATCTTGACTGTTTCATGCTTTAAATTTAATGTTATAGTTAGAGAATAAAGATCTGGCCAAACTGTTTAATCTTTGCATATCAGTAGTTAGGTAGAGAATAATAAGGTGCTCATCAGTTTAATCTAAGCCCTTGGAGGTTATAAGGGTATATTTTGATAGTTTTCTTTTGTAAAATCAAAAGAAAGGAAAAGGGTTTGCTAGCTTAAATGCACCCATTAAATGAAGAAAAAATGATAGTATAAGCAGAGGGTAAGTAGAGAAACGTTGCAGAAGTTTGATTATTCATTGGATGAAATGTACATTTATCATGTTTCATCATATGTTTCTATGTCCATAAAGCAATTACACAAAGCAAATGAAGGTCTTCAAAATCAATTAATTAACTTCCCATTCATCCCTATTCATCCCTATATTCACTAATTTCCCTTTCCTACCTTCATACATTCATATTCATTCATTTTCCACTAAAAACCCCTTTTCCTAAGGTCAAAACCCTTTTTACCCAGGAAAAGTAAAAATCCCATGTAAAATCCCTTTTTACCCAAAAACCCACAAAAATATGTTTTCCCTAAGTATAGATGCACCTATGAAAAGCAAATAATCACATGATAAAGCATTATACTTAGTATTTCCCCTTTTCCGCATATATTTACCCTTTTCCGCTCATATTCATATTAATGCTAACCTTAACATATTAAACCCTTAAAATTCCCTTTTCCCGTATATTATTAACTCCTTTCTAAAATAACCCGAAACCTTAGTTTTATAATAAAACTATGTATTTTCATATCGCATCGCAATATTGTCGCATCGTAAGCCTTTCATAGGTATACACTCTCCTCCGATTGTGACATGCGATCAACGATGGACCTGGACCCAATATCATATATATTACAATCCATATTCATATTGCAACTGCCCCTCATCGCAAGTTCCAACTAAACCACACCATCCACCGTTGCGATCTCCGATTGCGATGCGCGATGGACCCAACACAATATATATCACAATCCATTCCCATATCGCATCTGCCCCTTATTTCAAGTCCCGTTAAAGCATATACCCTCCGCCATTTGCAATCTCCGATATGCGACGGGAACCCAGACCCGACGCAGTATTAACCATGTTTCATTCCACGTCGTGTCCGGCCCCTATCGCATTCCTTTGCGATGGGCCTTCCTTCGCTAAACCGTAATTGCGATATGCGATAGGAAATCCGGACCCGACATTATTATCCGCCTGAGTTCATATTTTTCAAATTCTCCATATGTGTTTTGCGAAGGTTTTCTGTGTTAGATCATTTTTACGATTTAAACGAAGAATTAACCTTAACCCTCCATTTCACCGCTAATCTAGGTTTTTAGCCATTACAGCCATTACCACCATATTTAATCATCCTTACCCTCTGTACTGCTCCTTTGTTCCATCACCGTCCAATCTAATACGTTCAGATCAAATGGCCCTCAGCAAATTTCGGGTTGACTCTCTGTACGAGCATTACCCACCCGAAAAGCGGTATTCCACCGTCCTCCTTTGCTACATGTCAGGCTCAAGTTATTTTTGGTGACCCCCTCCCAAAACTGCCCATGCCTTTAAAGCGGTGCGGAGAAAACCAAAACCGTCTTCCGCAAAATGACGAAATAGTCACTGTTCACTATCGCGCCATAATTTAAAAGGAAAACTGTTTTTTCCGTTTAAACACCAAAATGACCATTTTGCTATGTTATGCTTGTTTTACATAGAGAAGCCTCCATAATACCTCTGTGACCAATTAAACCATTTTTTCACCTTCTGATACGCTATGGACTCCTTCCAATGTCCTTTCAAGCTCTATAAAGCCATTGAAGACCTTCTGTCACCCTTGTTTTTCTCAACAGTTTTTGTATTTTGCAGATAAAGACTCAGTGTCTAGGTTTATAGAGAAAAAACCTGTGTACAGTTGGAAGAAAAATATGAAGATCATATTAATTTACTTTTACCTGTAACATAAAATCTTAAGTGATTTACTGTTGAAAAACAAAGTAAAAAACCTGGATTGCATAGTAAAGGTAAAAGGAACACAATAAAGGTTATTCAGCAGGGTTAAAGGATATTCATAGTGTTTAAAGAGTATCAGATGAAAGATCAAAATGATCAAATCAGCCAGTGCAAAGGATTCAAATAGTCAAGCAGCTTAAAGGGGCAAAATATCAAACAACAAAGCCATCACAACCTGAATAAAAGGGACAACAAGGAGTTCAATTGCTGCCCCTATCTACTTGCATGAAGATCTTTTCCTTTGCTAGAATAAATCTTAATCAGTTTTAGGATATTTCTTAGTTTTATTATTGTATAAATAACTCTCTTCTTGAGATGTTAAGGGTTCAGAGTTGAAGATTCATAGTTCATTGCTTGTTAAGTCTTGATTGTTAATTCTACTTTGAACCTGGAAGTCACCTTTGAAGGAAGCTTTTGCAGACACTTGATGTACTTAGTCTTTCTGGAACCTTAATACAAGGCAAAGGATTTTGAATCTGGTTTTACATAGTTTTGTGTTATCCTATAAGTTTTTCCAGTTATCAATCATTGTGTTTTTCTTCATATGCTTATGACTTATAGAAATATCTAGGTAGGAATAATTGTGTCTCAATTACTTCCTATAAGCTCCTGAAGTGATCATCTATTAAGAGAATGGATTAATGAACTATCTGTTTAGCTAATCCCCTCTAATCAATAAATCATCAGCATCTTATGTAAGCTTAAGTATACTGCCTTGAACCTTTGGAATGTAGTTTAGAAGGTTTTCCAACTTATGATTGTTCTATTTTACAGTCTGGAAACTGTGATAATCATATTTTTTGTTTACTTCTACTCATCACTATTTTTTTTATCTATATCACTGTGTAATGCTTTACAACAGCCCTTTGCTGAAGTATTAATATAACCCAAAGGATTAACTACTTTAATTCTACATCTTTCTTCATTCATAGGTCTTCCAAAAACATAAACCAAAAACCCCAAAACAATTATTTTAGATGCTTTGGCATTGGTAGCTGACCTACTACTATCTCAGAGGTACAACATCAGATTGGCACCATTGCCGGTGATCTGAATTTCATTTAAGTTTCCCTTGGGACAACAATATTCTTTCATTCTTTCCTTTAAAGGTTATTAAAGGTTTAGAAAGGTTAAAATCATTCACCTAGGCGACTCCACACTCCTAAGCTGGCACCTTATAAACATACCACATCTCGTTCAGAAGCTCACATAGTTCAACCTCTGTCAAATCCTGAAAGGCTTCTGAGAAAAGCCAATTCTAAAAGGGGACACCAATCATCTTCTTCTTGCTCTTCAGTCCTGTAGTCTGAAGAATTAGAATAATTTGACCCCTATAGTAATATCCCAGCTGATCCTGATTACTCCAATTTATCACCTAGGGTTGTTGAACTTCTACATAAAGGAATTGATTTGAAGTCAGCCTACCTTATCCATTCATTAGAATCTCATCCAATACCCACACTACCATCAGGGTCACCTAAAACAGAATCTGATTTGGGTGTCAATATACCAAAATATAAACCCACAGATTTCATATCCCTTACCACCTATCATTTTCCTTCCATTTTTTACCAACCTGAAGCTTCTTCTTCCAAACAATCTGAGGAGACCTTTTCTATATATTCCAATCCTCTCTTTGAAACAAAAGAAGGTATTCCTTTACAGGTCCCAAAGTTAGTTCTTAGGACTCCTTTGAAGCCTTTCAGGAGATCTCCTCCTTCATCTCCTCCTCACCTCCAACTAGTCCATCAACCCCTGAATCACCATCTTCTTCCTCTACTTCTTCTTCATCCTCTACATCCACACAAAAACCTCATACTCCACCTAGACAACCTCATACACCTCAAAATCCTCATATACCACCTGTTGTCATGGCTTTCCGACCTATTGTATAGGCTAGATATGCTACCTTAGTCTTACCTAATAACCTTGATGTATTCCCAGCTAGATACTTAAAATACCTTCCAAAGTACAATGGAGAAACTGGTCCCTCGGCTAAAGACCATCTTCAAGCTTTCCTAGACTTTGCAGACAACATGAATATTGAACAAGAAAATGTTTATATGAGATTGTTTGTATAATCACTTGAAGGAAATGTGAGGATTTGGTTTAGACAGTTACCAGCAGCTACCATTAGAAATTGGGAAGAGCTTACAACCATATTTAAAAACCATTGGGGTGTGAAAAAGGATCCTCTTTACTTCCTCACAAAATTTGAAGAGCTTAAAAGGAACTTCGGTGAACCAGTATCATATTTTATCAAAAGATTCAATAAACTCTATCACAAAATGCCTATTGATTGTAAGCCTCCTGTAGCAGCAGCTAAGTCTAGATTTTCTAAAGCTTTTGATGATGACTTCGTTGTTATGCTACGAGAGAGAACTTCAAGAACTCTTGAAGATATGCAAACAAATGCTACAGAAGTAGAAGCAAATAGGGCACCCTCAACTTCTTTAAAACTTAAGGAAGAAAAGGCTCAAAGAAAACTCAAATCTATTCAAGGAGCCTCTAGTTCCTCTAAGAATAAATCAGAAGACTCAAAAATAGATGAAATAACATCTCTTATTAGAAACCTATCAAATAGGATTTCAAAGTTTGAGACCCAACCTAGGACAATACAACAAACAGTTACTAGACCCCAAAATCAAAATCAAGGTTAGTATAAAAGAATCCACCACTACAAATTCTTCAGAGACCTAGCAATGATCAACAAGTTCCTACTCCTCGATTGATAGATGACCAACAACCTGATGATAATACTATGAAAATTACTAAAGATATTAATAGTATCGATTCTTCTTCCAATCAAACAACCATCATTCCTCTCTGACAACAAAATCAGGTTCAAGAAGATCAGGAAGACTCACAAGTCTCTAAATATCATGCTTTCTCTGAATTTTTAATTGCAGAATTAAACAAGAGGTATGATCTTTGGCCTAGGCCTTGTCCTAGGAGACCTCCAAAGGAAACTCCAGTAATTGAACCACATACCAAAACTGTTGAAGCTCAAACAACTCTTATTTAGCCCTTAGATCAGTCAATTGAAAATACCCAAGATGGTAAAAACATTTTGACTGCATTTAATGTTGAAAATGAATTAGAAAGGGTTAAGATCCCAATTCCACTGTCATAACTTTCCAAAAACCCTGGTTATAAAAGCCAAGTCTCAAAATGGATACAAAATACCTCGGTTGATGCTGAAGGTGATGTCATAAGTCTGAAAGATGAAAAACGAGCAGTGGTTTTTGGCCCTAGTTCAGACATGATAGATGAGATAGTGCCTCCTTTCTATGTAACTCTTAAAATAAATTACTCCATGTTGTATAATTGTATGCTTGATCCAAGAGCATCACACAACCTTATGCCAAAATCTATCATGGATCATTTGAAACTCGACATAACTAGATCCTACCATGACCTATACACCTTTGATTCTAAAAAGGTGCCCTGTTTGGGATTGATCAAGGATCTAGTGGTTACCCTTGCCCAATTTCCAGTGAAAAGTGTAGTACTTGATATTGTTGTCACAGATATCCCTCCCAAGTTTGGAATGCTCCTTTCTAGGTCTTATTGTGCCAAATTAGGGGTAACTCTGCAGATGGATATGTCATATGCTACTATTCCTGTTTATGGAGGAGAGCAATTAAGATTATATAAAGAGGTAAGATTTATACATACTATTTGTAACATTGACCAGCCAAGGAACCATCCAATTTATGTAGTAGATCAAGCCTTTTTTTGTTTTCAACTCACTTCAAACCAAAATAATACTCAAGACAAAATTGAAGAGGTAGTTGAAAGTCCTGAACCAAACCAAACTGATATTTGGAAACTCTTCTTTCATGGCTCTTGCCCAAAAGATGGGGTAGGAGTTGGAGTAGTTTTAATTTCACCTGAAAAATAAAATATAACACAATCATGTAAATTAGATTTTGAAGTTACCAATAATGTTGTTGAATATGAAGCTTTCATTTTAGGATTGCAATTAGCCAAAAGCTTAAAAGTTCAAAACTTAAGTGTTTTTACTGATTCAGAATTTATTGTTAAGCAAGTAAGAAATGCTTGCCAGACCAAGCACCCTAGACATAGGTCCTACCGAAATGAAATATGGGATTCAGTTGAAAACTTCTTTGATGCTTTTAATTTGACTCATATTCCCAGAGATCAGAACATTCATGTAGATGCCTTAGCTGTCTCTGCCAGTTCTTTTAAAATTCCTGATCATACTGATGTACTCTATCAGATCCAAGTCAAATATAGGCCATCTATCCCAGATACTCAAACATTGGCAAATATTTGAAGATGATGAACAGTTGAAATCATTTCTGTAGGTAATATATGATTTTTCATTTCTACAAATTGATGAAGATAGCATTGAAATGAATGAAAATACAGATGGAAATGATACTTCAGATTTTAAAACCAAAATTGCCAATCATGACATTATTCAATTATCAAATAATTTTATTCCAAAAGGACTCATTCCTTTAGAAATATTGTTTGATCAAAATGATGTCCTCTGAAACCCTCAATCCATTTCTTCAGAAGATGACATAGAAGAGATTAACATTGGAACTAATGAAGATATCAAAAACATCAAAATATGTGCATCTCTAGACCTTGAGATCAAAGCACAATATCTTAAGTTACTGCAAAATTATAAGGATGTTTTTGCTTGGACTTATGCTGATCTAAAGACCTATGATACTTCACTAATACAGCATAAGATTCCTTTGAAGCCAGAAGCAAAACCTTATCAACAGAAGCTTAGAAGGATAAATCCAACCCTTCTACCAACTGTGGAAAGGGAGATTAAGAAAATGCTAGATGCTCAGATCATCCTCCCTCTTAGATATTCTAATTGGGTTGCAAATCTAGTTCCTATTAGAAAGAAAAATGGAGAAATAAAACTTCGTGTGGATTTTAGAAATCTGAACAAGGCATCATTAAAGGATAATTATCCTTTACCCAAAATGGATCAGTTACTTCAAATGGTTTCAGGAGGATAAAGACTTTCTATGCTTGATGGTTTTTCAAGTTACAACCAGGTAACTGTTGATACAACAGACAAAGAAAAGACAACCTTTACTACACCTTGGGGTACATTCATGTACGCTAGGATTCCATTTGGCTTGACCAATGTTGGAGCAACATTTCAGAGAGCGCGCTTTCGTGGGTTAGGTAAATAAATTTGTGGTTATTTATTTAGATGACATAACTGTTTTTTCTAAATCTGATCAGAAACATCTAAAGCACTTGATGAAGGTTTTTGACAGGAGTAGAAAAATTGGAATATCATTGAACCCTAAGAAGTCCTTGTTTGCTGTCAAAGAAGGAAAAATCTTGGGCCATATAATTTCAAAGGAGCGAGTATTAATTGATCCCAAACGAGTATCTACCATTGAAACATTGACCTTACCTAGAAACAAGAAGGAGATTCAAGCTTTTATAGGCAAGATTAATTTTCTAAGGAGGTTTATTCCAAATTACGCAGAGATTTTAAAGGATATAATTGACATGCTTTGAAAGGACCATGAATTCAAATGGACTCCTACTTCTAGGCATGCATTTGAACAAATATAAAGGGATTTCTTTGAAGCTCCCACCTTAGCTAGCCCTGGTTATACTAAGCCATTTAGTATTTTCTCTTTTGCCTCTGAAACAACCCTTGCTGTTGTTCTATTATAGAAAAATGAAGATTCCCATGACCAACCCATAGCCTTTTTCAGTAAGGTTATAAGAGATGAGAAGCTTAAGTATGACATCATTGAGAAGCAAGCCTATGCCCTTATTCAAGCCCTGAAGTCATTCAGGATGTATGTCTTACATTCACCTATTACTGCTTATGTCCCTAACAGTGCTGTGAAAATTGTCCTAACCCAACCAGACACTGATAGGAAAAGAGGTAGATGGATCACTCAAATTCTGGAGTTTGATCTAACTATCAAGACTACTAAGCTAAGAAAAGGTCAAGGATTAGCTAAGCTTCTAGCTGAATCCAACTGCAAAGTACTTGGAATCAATTTTGTTTTAGAAATACAAGGGAAGAATACACAAGAACCTTCCCTTCATCCTTAAGGGGAAAATCCACAAGAACCTTCCCTTCATTCTAAAGGGGAGAATCCACAAGAACCTTCCTTTCCTCCTAAAGGGGGGAATCCACAAGAACCTCTACCTTCAGAGCAGATCAGTCCTATACACATTGATGAAAAATTCTTCTTGTCAAACTGGTATCAAGATATTGTAAACTTCTTGATCCATTTTGAGTGTCCAACATCATTCTCCAAAACCCAGTGTAAAACCCTTAAGTCAAAATCAATCAAGTACTGCATTATAAATGCAAATTTATACTGGAAAGATCCAATGAATATTTTGTTATTATGTTTAACAAAATCAGAAACTGAAGGAATCATTGATCAGTTTCATATAGGATTTTGTGGGGGACATTAGGCTTGGAGAGCAACAACATACAAGATTCATAGAGGAGGATTTTATTGGCCCACATTGTTCTTACAAGTAGGGGCAAAAGTCAGAGGTTGTGTTCCTTGTCAAATGTTTGCTGGTAAATAAAAATTAGCAGCTCTTCCACTTGTTCCATCAATAGTTTCAACACCTTTCTCTCAATGGGGATTAGATTTTGTTGGAGAGATTCACCTCACTTCAAGTAATCAGCATAGATGGATCCTCACTGCAACGGACTACTTTACTAAAGGGGTGTAAAAAATTCCAGTCATAAAGGCTACTGATGCAGTAGTAATTAAGTTTATTGACGAGAATATCTGATCTAGATTTAGTTTCTCAACTCAAATTGTCACTAATAATGCAACAGCCTTTTCTAGCGTTAAATTGATTGACTTTTTCCAGAAATATCAGATTTTGTTACATCATTCAACTCCATACTACCCTCAAGGTAATGGCCTTGCAAAATCATCCAACAAAAGTCTAGTAAAGGTAATAAAAAAGACTCTAGCTAATCATAAGAAGCGTTGGGATTCACATCTGATTTATGCAGTATGGGAAAACATAATTACTCCAAAGAGATCAACTCAGAAATCTCCATTTCAGTTAGTCTATGGGAAAGATGCAATTTTCCCTACCAATTTGGCCTTCCCTGTTTTAAAATTCCTACAGGATTCAACAGATGAACTTGATGATTTTTCATGAAGAATAAATCAGATTATTGAACTTAATGAAAATAGAGATGAAGTTCAATACAAATTGAATAAATATCAGAATAAGATGAAGACCCTGTTTGACAGAAGAGCCAGGGAGAGGGAATTTAAGGAAGGTGATCTAGTTCTAAGATGGGATGCCAGGAGAGAATAGAAAGGGAAACATGGCAAATTTGACAATCTACGGTTTGGACCTTTAGCAATTGTTGAAGTCAAGGGTAACAACAATTTTGTGCTGCAGAATCTTGAGGGGCTATATTCCACTTATCCTATAAATGGAAGGTTTCTCAAACATTACATTCAATACTAAGCAGTTGAAATAGTTTTCATTGTAAATACTCCAATTTTCTTTACTTTTCAATATGTCAGTGTGATTTTCTTACAGCAAGGACTCCATAGCTCGAGGAGAAGGCACATGGATTTGCAAGTTCTCTGCATTCTACAGGAGAAAGCAGTGCCCGGATGGAGCCAATTTTGTAGCATTTTTTGGTTATGATAAGATAGAATATTTGAAAAAATGTTAAGTTAGGATATGGACATAACAATAGTAAATAAAATGTTAGTAAAAGAAAATATCATAATGATAATGTCCATATCAAAGAAAATGTTCAGGTAGATGCTCTAAAAAACCAAGGCAAAATGAAAATGTTAGGTTAGAAAGAAAAGAAAACAAATAACTCTGAAAGTGAGCAAGTCTAAATGCCACTACTCTTTTTCTGCAAAATAATGGTTGTGTGCAGCTTGTCTTAAATGCCACAACCCATGATAGTCAAAAAGTTTAATCTTCATTGTTTCATGCTTTAAATTTAATGTTATAGTTAGAGAATAAAGATCTGTCCAAACTATTTAATCTTGGCAGATCAATAGTTAGGTAGAGAATAATAAGGTGCTCATCAGTGTAATCTAAGCCCTTTGATGTTATAAGGGTAGATTTAGATAGTTTGCTTTTGTAAAATAAACAAAAAGGAAAAAGGTTTGCTAGCTTAAATTCACCCATTAAGTGAAGAAAAATGATAGCATAAGCAAAGGGTAAGTAGAGAAACGTTGCAGAAGTTTGATCATTCATTGGACAAAATGTACATTTATCATGTTTCTATGTCCATGAATCAATTACACAAAGAAAATGAAGGTCTTCAAAATCAATTAATTAACTTCTCATTCATCCCTATTCATCCCTATATTCATTGATTTACCTTTCCTACCTTCATACATTCATATTCATTCACTTTCCACTAAAATCCCCTTTGCCTAAGGTCAAAACCCTTTTTACCTAGGAAAAGTAAAAATCCCATGTAAAATCCCTTTTTACCGAAAAACCCACAAAAATATGTTTTCCCTAAGTATAGATGCACATATGAAAAGCAATTAATCACATGATAAAGCATTATACTTAGTATTTCCCCTTTTCCGCATGTATTTACCCTTTTCTGCTTATATTCATATTAACACTTACCTTAGCGTATTAAACCCTTAAAATTCCCTTTTCCCATATATTATTAACTCCTTTATAAAATAGCTTGAAACCTTAGTTTTATAAATAAAACTAGGTATTTTCATATCACATCTCAATATTATCGTATCGCAAGCCTTTCATAGGAATACACTCTCCTCCAATTGCGACATGCAATCAACAATGGACCTCGACCCAATATCATATATATTACAATCCATATTCATATCGCATCCGCCCCTCATCACAAGTTCCAACTAGACCACACCATCCGCCATTGCGATGTACGACAGATCTAACGCAATATATATGACAATCCATTCCCATATCGCATCTGCCCCTTATCGCAAGTCTCGTTAAAGCATATACCCTCCGCCATTTGCGATCTCCGATATGCGACAGGAACCCGGACCCGACGCAGTATTAACAATGTTTTATTCCATGTTGCGTCGAGCCCCTATCACATTCCTTTGCGATGGGCCTTACTCCGCTAAACCATAACTGCAATATGCGATAGGAAACCCGGACCCGATGTTATTATCCGACCGAGTTCAGAAATTTTCAAATCTGCCATATGTGTTTTGTGAAGGTTTTTTGTGTTAAATAGTTTTTATGATTTAAACGAAGAATTAACCTTAACCCTCCATTTCACCACTAATCTGGGTTTTTAGCCATAATACAGCCATTACCTCTGTATTTAATCATTCGTACACTCCATACTGCTCCTTCATTCCATCACCGCCCAATCTAATGCGTTTAGATCAAACGATCCTCGACAAATTTCGGGTTGACTCTTTGTACGAGCATTACCCACCCGAAAAGCGGTATTCAACCGTCCTCCATTGCTACGTGTCAGGCTCAAGTTATTTCCAGTGACCCCCTCCCAAAACTGCCCATGCCTTTAAAGCGGTCCAAAGAAAACCAAAACCGCCTTCCGAAAAATGACAAAATAGCCATTGTTCACTATTGCACCATAATTTAAAAGGAAAACTATTTTTCCCGTTTAAACGCCAAAATGACGATTTTGCTTTGTTCTGCTTATTTTACACAGTGAAGCCTCCATAATACCTCTGTGACCAATTAAACCATTTTTTCACCTTCCTATATGCTATGGACTCCTTCAAATGTCCTTTCAAGCTCTATAATTCCCTTGAAGACCTTCTGTCACCCTTGTTTTTTCTTAACAGTTTTGGTGTTTTACAGATAAAGACTTAGTGTTCCAGGCTTATAGAGAAAAAGCCTACGTACAGTTGGAAGACGAATATGAAGATCATATTAATTTACTTTTACCTGTAACATAAAATCTTACTTTAGGAATAATTGTGTCTCAATTACTTCCTATAAGCTCCTGAAGTGATCATCTATTAAGAGAAGGGATTAATGAATTGTCTGTTTAGCTAATCCCCTCTAATCAATAAATCATTAGCATATTGTGTAAGCTTAAGTATACTGCCTTGAACCTTTGGAACATAGTTTAGAAAGTTTCCCAACTTATGATTATTCTGTTTTACAGTCTGGAAACTATGATAATCATATTTTTTTGTTGTCTTCTACTCAACACTATTTTTTATCTATATCACTATGTAATGTTTTATAGCAACCCTTTTCTGAAGTATTAATATAACCCAAAGGATTAATCACTTTAATTCACATCTATGTTCATTCATTGGTCTTCCAAAAACTTAAACCAAAAACCCCAAAACAATTATTTTAGATGCTTTGGCATTGGTAGTTGACATCCTATTATCTCATAGGTACAACAACAACTACATGAGTTAATGGGCTACTAGATAATGCGCAATGAACAAAGTACCACCTCAAGGATATTCTCTTGCACACTACACATTCTCAACTGTCAAGCAACAAAATTAACATAAAACAAGTCAAGTTGTAAGAGAGTGTCAAGAGAATCAAAGGCATTGACCCGCAACAAGAACCCCAAAGTGGTATCTCACTTCGACAAATTTCAAACTATTCCTCTGGACATCAAGATGAACCCATGCATGAAAATTATGGATAGTTAATACTAAGCCCACAACTGAAGGTTTGGGGCCTCCTCCAAAGGATGAAGACTCTCCTCCTTGAATGGATTTAATTCTTGCAACATCATGGTCTATCCAATGAGTTTGACCATCTGCATCAGTTGAGAATATATGACTCTTATTCATTGGGATTGTTGTATTTTTTCTTGTTAACCTAGTGAAAACCCTGCCAAGTGTTTCTAATCCAAGAGAAAGAGGAGTCACATTCAGTAAAAGCAGTTCCTTTAAATTAGCCCACAAAATTCCACTTTGGATGGCAACACCCATTGTTATAGCCTCATCTAGATTAACATGTTTACTTGGCATCTTTCCTAAAATCTTAACAAAAATCTCTTGAACCGTTGGCACCCAATACATTCTTCCCATAAGAATAACTTCATCCACTTCTAATGTCGTAGTCCCTACTTTTTTTGAACAATTCTTGCAAGGGATTCTTGTTCTCCTGATTAAGTGATTTGCTAACATTTCAAACTTCAAACAAGTTAATGTCACATTCAAATGCTTTGTACCAGATTCATCTTCTGTGATAAATGGTAGGTTAATCTTTCTTAGGAGAAGATGACAACTCCACCTTCGATTTCTCTATAGCCTCTTGAAGCCTTTGTAAGGCTATCTTATCCTAGGATAGGTCATTTTTTGTCTTTTGTACTCAAAAACTAAATACTGGAGCATAGAATTATCAAAATCCTCACCCCAAAAAAAGTATCACCATTTTTTGCCTTTACCTATAATAAAAATCTAACAAGGTTACAATAATTTGCGTGGTAAATCAGAGAATGAGAAGAAATAAACAATGAATGTAAAATAACCTAACATCTCAAGGGAAGGAACATGCCTCGAATACACCATTGGATATTTCAAGCACTGGTACAGCGAAATTACCCCCACCAAGATTAAACACAATAACTAGGCTCTCCTTCTCATTCATGCCATAATAAAGGGATGTTGCAATAGGCTTATTGATGATTCTTTTGACATCCAATCCTGTAATTTTACTAACATCTTGTGTTGCTTGGTGCTAAGCATCATTAAAATAGCAAGGGATAGTAATGACTACATTCGAGACAATCTTTACAAGGTAACCCTCGATAGTTTCTTTCCTAGGTCAATAAAACCTAGGTGTAGAGATGCATGTAGACCAATGTACAATGCAAAAATGAAGAGCTATGGTGAAAACGAATGGTAAAAATAGAGCACACATGTCTTCTATGTGATGAACAATCCTTTTCATAAAATAGTTATTTAGCTATTTGACTATTGTGCACTTATTTGCTTTGTGTCAAAACTGTATGCTGCACTATATGATGTCCGTGTTGATCCATACCATTGTACTTATGCTTTTCCATCTGAACATTCCTCTATCTCACCTTCTTATCACAGGCCACCTACAGCCAGACTTGGACTTTTCAATGTTCATGGTTGCTCCCTACATCAAAATGCCTATTTAAAAGGTTATTCAGTGAATAAATACCAACATTTATATATATCTAATGCTACAAAATAAGCTATCAATATTAGCATGTATCATACTAAATAGTACAAATGCCTTTGCCCAACAGGGAAAAATAATGGTTTAATCATGATTATTACTCTATATTAATACTGATCATCTATTACAATCCTTCACATGATATGTACAAATGCCCATCAGATACAAAACAAAATCCTAATGCCTTAGACCATTACCAAAACAAATAATAGCTTAACATTCACATGATACATGCAAATATTTGATTCCATACTCCATCTTAGTATCAATGATTATTTATGATCAAATACAATTTGAACATTTTTTAAAGTAAAAAAAAATACATTTTTTCCCTACTAGTAGCTTACAAGTAGTCATAAAAATTTTGGGACATACTTGTTGCATCCATAAGGCATAAAGATGAACCAAAAAGGGGAAGTTAGCAAGTAGATATAGTAGATAATTAATGCTTTACTATGACCCAATTTAGATACATACAAAATATGTTTCGTGTCCCATTCTTGTCATGTGTCCCTAAAAGTTTGTTGAATGTTACAATGATATTTGTCAGTTAATGAAATGAACCAGTTTCATTACAATATCATGGGTAGCATACCTCAAAACCAAGATCACATGTCGAACACGTAAAGCATCACTAAAACATATTTTCTTTTGGTTGTAAGGGAAGGGCATAAAACCCATAGGTTCCCTAAAAATTTCCACTATAGTCTTAAATTGAAGAGAAAAACCCCAACAAAGGAACCAAATTGAAAACTCAAAGCAAGAGTTTTGAAGAAACCACCCATTTAAGAAGCAGGTTGTTAGATAATTGAGCATTAGTTTGAAAGTCAATGAAAGAATTTTTTGTTTAGTGATTCAACAGTGGCCCATTAAATTTGAGATCCCTGCCAGATTTTATCAACCCAACAAGTCACTCATCATTGCATTGGATTCATATCTGTTAAGTCATATCATGAAAACCTAGTTTTGATTCAATTTCTTCATCTTAGTCAAGTCATGCTAGTATGAACTAATTTTAATTGGATGGTTTAATTTGATAACAAATTTAACTAACCGTTTGGAATTTACATAAAAAATAATCTCCACAAATTTCAATAAAACATACTAAACAATCTTCTTCATGGGACTTGATTACTACAAATAGGGTGACATTAAAAATAAATGAAGAAGTTGATCAGCATGCCTAAAACAAATACAATGAATAATTCAAACACTCTTTCTGGGTAGATCCACTCATTTGATAAAAAAGATGGATAATACACAAGAAGTTCAAGTATAATCTATGTTTAACAAAGTGAAACTAAATAGTTAGTTTCCGAGAAAAATGTAAGTCCTAATCTGTATTAAGGTTACAATTGTATATAGGTAGTACTACCCATTTGAATAATGTGTCAAACGTAAGCTAATATAGTAAATATATCTTGCAATTACAGACATTGTGTATATACCAATTCATGTATTCTCTAAAATATATAGAGTTGACACCACATCAAAATTTCCTTCTCATTCCTCACTGAATATAAGAATTCTACTACATACATTCAAAAAAATACAAATTATCTAATCCAGTAGGTTGTGATAACATGCGCTTAGCCTATAGTGTATGAAAAACATAAACACAAAGCTTGACTGGAAAAATAGAATAAGTTGCCTGAATTTCATATCTAGGTAGTGGTACTATAAATACATATGCCAAATAAGCTCCTAGTGGTTCTCTTAATACATGTGTCGATTAATTTTAAATCACATTTTGGACAACCTGCTAAATTCCTTAGGCTAACAAAATCGTTTGTAAGCACACCATCACAAATACCGACTGGTTCAGATAATGAGTATTGCAATCAGTCCAATGTTCTGGCAACAGGATTGGCTTTTACAATCTTTGATATCCAAGAGGAAGGGATAAGACTGAGTTACTGAAAGCACCGTGCCAATTTTATTTGTTGCTCATTCTTGAGGATAGTGACAAGATCCATAGCCTAAACCAAAATAGCACATGATCTAACTAGTCAGACCCTCATTTTAATAGTTTATATTAAAAAATTTAGTGACCTGCAAGCTGGTATCTTCATGGCAATTTTGGTATAAAAAATTGAACTATACATTATCAAAGTGATTATAGTGCATATAGTGGAATATATAAGAAGGCAAAAAAAGGAAAAGGTAAAGGAAGACATTCCCTAGAAGACAAAATGAGTGGAATAATCCTTACTTGGATCAGTGAATGTGACCAAACCAGTGCCTTTGAAATCACAATTCTAGTACTTTCCACTGTGAATCTGATAGTAATTATTCATGCATATGAAGCATGGGCATAAACATTATTTGGATTATATCAAGGTCATCCCTGAAGAATTGAAGCACAATCTACACCACCCATCCCACAAGAAAAATCCAAAGACCCTTGAAGAACAGATGGACCAGAACTAGGTTTGGCAATGTAAATAACAACACTGTGAAGGCCTCCCCTTGAAACTTTTGGTTGTTCTGATAATAAATAAATCTGGCTAGGTGGTGGGCTTGCAGGAGACAATATGGAGGAGGAGGAGATATACACCAACCACAACTCAAATCTACATCATATACTTTTGAATCATCTGGGCTGTTATTTTGAATCATCCGGGTTTAGCAACCCAAAGTTCCTCTCAATGGTTGGCCCTAGTTTATGGTTCTCATTAAAAAGTGCAAAAATAAAGGTCTCTATGACTCTATTAGGCCCGTTCTTGCATTGCAAGTAACATGTTTGATGAATCCAATGTTATAATTTCTAACATTCTTAGGATTCACTCCTATATCATCTGGGTCTCCTTTGGAAGGCCAACTGGCCTCGGAGATAGTTACAAGGTGTTAATGGTGTTGGACCCACCAACATTCAGAGGATCTCCCCAGTATGATGTCCCAACTAGACCTCACACCGTTTGGTGTAGGAGTCCCATCCGTTACGATGGCCCGATTTCCATTATCTTAAAGATATGCCTTAGCTCTTGCTTTTCATCACATGAGAGTGGTTTGCTTTGTCTTTGAACAACGAGGTTCATGTGCTTGGTGAGTGCTGATGTTACTTGTGTCAAGGTTCTTTCACTATGGAGGGAGAGGGTGGAAGTGAGTCTCTAGTCGAAAGGGAAGAGTCCCAACTCTTTCAGAGACACACAACACAACAGGACATGCTGAGCTTCTAGTGGAGTAGTCCACATGAATGTGGAAGTCAGAAACACACAGTGAAGCAATAGCACGTACAACACCCAACGGAGCAGTCTGCATGAGTGCGATGGTCATTATAACAAGTTTATAGGAAATGTTTTTTCTAGTGTCCAGTGAGGCATCCCACACGGGCAAGACAACATTAATGACTTATACAACACATTTTCATAAACATATGTATTAGAGCAACCAAAATATTTCAACCGTTTTAACACAAGTTAAAGGAACATGCATTAGAAGTGTTCCAAGATTAGTCTTACAAACAATTACAGTACATGTGTGAAAACGTGTTGGCCTATTAACAAGCTTTTGAAATAAGCAAAAGTTCCAAGACACATCGGTACACCATACATCACTAACTCCGTAAGAGAGGCGTTGGAGCCATTGCTTGCTCCTCAAAGAAAATATTACAAACTCTCAAGCTATGTGGGAGGAGCCAAGGTGAAAATTTTCTTTGCATGTACAAATGAGGGGTATTTATAGCCAAGGGTAAAACTAACCCTTGTGAATACTCGACTTCCCTCATGACCATTTGACTCTTCAAATTTACATGACTCAACATGACAATGTTGATATGTTCATGCTGCTAGTGGTGTCCATGTTGAACTGAAGTGATGCTGAGTGATGGATGTCTTCTTGGTGCATCATAGCTTCAACTCCACATGGCAAGGTGTGCGGAGTCTTTGATAGTGTTAGTGTTCGCTTGATGTTGCATGTGCACATCCCTCCTTCGCTTTTACTTTGGCATGCTTTACATGTTCGTCTGTTTGCGGAAACATCTCCTCGCATACATTATCCGTTCGTGAAAAAATCTCCTCGCATACATTGTCCATTCACGTAAAAATATCCTCACATGCATTTTCATTCATCCGTTCACGAACAAATCCCCTTGCATGTTCTCTACTTGTTCATCTCGTTCGTCGTCGCGTCTTGTCTCATCCATGTACATGTATCTTCCATCACTCATGACGAGACGAGATCAAATCCATAAATCTCCTAGTCCACCATCATGCATTGTCATTCGATTTCGCATGCAGGTGACCAAGAGAGAGGACAAGGTTATGAAATTGCGCAAGGGAGATTTCAAGCTAGGATGAGATCTCTAGGCACTGCCGGTGAAAATTGTGCAGAATTCACTGAGAGACTAAGATGGACAATCTAGATCAGCAGTGACTGTTCGCATGATCTAGCTAGGCTAGTTGGAAGATCTGTGTAATCTTTTGAGGGAAGCCGTGTAGGAAGTAGAGGGGCTTGGCAGAAAAAACTACGCAATTCCTTCAGGGAGCTGGTAGCAGGATGCAAGAGGCTTGCAAGGAAAAAATGTTCATTTTTTCAGGGAGCTGGCAGCAGGCTACAGGAGTGTTGCTGGAAAAAACTACACAATTGTTGGAAGGTTTTCCTGCTAAACATCCTTGAGCAGTTTCTGAGCTGAGCAAGATGCTGGGTAGCTAGGGACTGCTCATGAAATTTGCACAGTCTTCTATGTAAACAGCAGGTCGGATAACTAGTTGGAAAAACTGTGCAATTTTTGAGGGAGACATCGACGGACACTAGGTGTATGTCTGGCATGTCTTCACAATTTCTTCATTCAGTAGAGCGAGCATGCTTTGGAGATTTTGCACAATTTTTTGGGGGAGTGAGTCATGGGGTCACTTTCCCGTCAAACTCTCTAGTTGAAAAGCTAGAGGGTTGGTTGATTCGCTTGTGGGCAACACAGATTGAGATTGGTTACTGAGAAACTTTTGTGTTGTTCTAGATGATAGTCGGTCCATTTGATTCCAGGATTGCGCAGTGCAGGTTACCTGGGAGACAGCCTCAAGCTCTGTACAATTCTGGGCAACAGTATATGTTCTCTGAGGGTTGAAACTGTCTAATGCAACTCAAGGAGGGTTCAATTGTTGGAGGGTGATCTGGTCGTCAGAACTTCATCAAAATGACTAAGTATGTGAGCAAGTGAACTTGTGCATATGCGAACTTGCGAACACACACTCAACATGACTCGATGACAAGATGCCTCAAACCATTAAGACAACATATACTCAGTGTGACTGACCGAGGGTGCAAGCAACAAGCACGACACTTGTGATAGATCGTTGAGCAACCGCAACGACGCTTGCGCAACACTGCATACAACTTCATGTGTGAATGTCACGATGGATGTTTACATGCAAATACAACTTGTACACACAAAGAGGGACCTTGTGCATGGCCAGAACATGGCTGCAAGCATGACACTGTGACCAACATGCAAAAAGTTGTCTGGTTAATGGTCAAGTGAGGAGGGTGCAAAGACTCAACACGAGCTCATGGGATGAGCCTGAGTGCTTGTAAACATCAAAGGAAAAACCAAAGGAATGCTCCGAAATTGAATGCAAACCAAAATTTTGGAGGGTGTTGCAGCTGCTACAACACTTAGTGACACACTATTTGAATTCCAGCTTCTTTGTTTTGGTTCATTGACAGCACAGGGCCTTGGTCTTTCAGGGAGCATTGAATCGTTGTGCAGGTTACTTCGGCTTCCCCACTTACCCCATGGACAGACATGGTTCACCTTTCTCCAACTCAGTCAAACATAACACAAGTTTTAGCCTGATCACAATGTTTCAAAGTCGGGAAGGGTAGTTTGGCTTGCAAATTAAAAAATTTCAGAGTATAAGTTTTCATCTTTGATGTTGCTTTGTTGTCAGCAGGCCTCGACAGTACCCCGGCGGAGTCATGCAGGAACACACACATTGCTCCACTGCCAGCGAGCCTGGTTAGTACCCCGGTGGAGTTGCATGCTTCACCTCTCTGCGAAGGAAGCCTTTCTCTTCTTTCGCCTATATATATATATATATATAAATATATATATAGATAAATATAATATATATTATATATATATATATATATATGTATATATATAATTTAAGAGGACTATGCATAGGCACTTATTTATTTTTGGGGCAAAAGAGGGACCTTGACTTATGAGAGGAGAAGAGGTTGTTCCTTCAAAGAAGCATGTAGGACCTCTCACATATGTTTGCTCATTTAGGTTTTCCCCTTCTCTGTTTCTACTAGTTGGATGAGATTGAACACACAGAGCAGAATGTTGAGTATGGGCATGGGGTTTCCCAGTGTGGACACAAGTTCATGGTTGGACCTAAGCTTTCCTTGTAGATGGCTCATATTTTCCATTAAGACTTCATCGGCTGAAGGTTATAACCGTGCATAAAGAATACAGACATAGGACTGACCAAGTGCTGTAGTGTCACAAGACTCTTTGAATCTCAGCCACATACTCATTCAAAATTCAGAACTCAGTAGAGGGCAACACTTATTGACAAAACCAAAAATAGCATGGTATGAAGAAAACATAACAAAGCGAAGCAAAAATAACAAAGCAAAGTGAAAAGACAACAAGCAAGCAAAGTGAACAAGCAAACAAACCAAACCAAGTCAACAAGGAAACAAACAACCAAACTAGAAATCAAAGATAAGCGAGAAATAAAACATTACTCCTACTCCTACTATAAACGACCGGGGTTACATAAATGAAATTTCCAGTGAAGCCACCATAGGCATACCTGATCTGCAACTACAAATATACAAGTGATTAAAACAGATAAAAAATAGTGTAAAACAAGAAATACAAAAACTTGACAAACTTGCACACGAGAGAGAAGGTCTCGCCTCTGGACGGAAATATGTGTCACAACCACCTAACACAGATGTTTACCTCTTTGGTGACTACCATTTTTCAAAAAACCTTGGAGGCCTCTTGTGAGTGTGTGTTCTTCTGCACCAAGTTTCTTAGCGAGTGTGAGGAAGGACTGAAGCTTGTTACCTGCAACACAACTCACCAAGTAAGATTGTTCTAGCCATTCATTGATTGGATCATAAAATTCATGATGGATGTTTTGAAAGAATTGTGATATTTGAGAAGATGTGTTCTTGATTTTAGAGAAGGGATCACGATCGGAATATGGTACACATAGATAAATCTGGTCATTCTCGTCATTCATGTCAAGACAATGAGGGTCTTCCATATCTATTAGCGCAAGATGAAGTGCCTCACCTGCTTGAAAAAAGTCTGAGGAGAAAGATGTTACACGGTGAAGATCATAGTGTGTGAAGCGGCTATCATTGGATGTACTCTTGGAAAAATGATAAACTGCATGACAACCACCCAATATAGAAGAAAAATTAGACCAGTTGGTCGAGATGCGAGATTCCTAGTTCGATGTGAACAAAGAAAAATTTTGAACAATCTTGCGAACACTCTGAATGAGGGAACCAAGTTCAGTGTGCGCTAGATATGACAAAACACCCACCTACAACTTGGGAAAAATTGTGCATGCATCATTGTCATCATAGAAATGTACAAATGATGCGAACTGTGAATGTGTGAAACTAGTTGGGGTGTTGTGAAATGAGAGTAACTTTATTCGCGTGAAAGGTTGTGCGCTTGTAATCACACAGGGAGATCGCTAGTGTGATGAGAAGGCATATTTGATGTGAAAAATTTTGCAAGAAGACCAAGGAGCTGATTACGAGAGAGAACACCCAATAAGTATGATTTTGGACAAAGATATTCTTTGAGATGATCCACTTCATTGTTGCATGATTGCATGAGGGACACACACTCCCAACCTGAATTAGATATAAGAGAGGTGCATGACGATGGACATGTTGTAATAAACTCATGGATTCAGTCATTAGTGAAAATTTGAAATATCACACCAAGAATAGTAAATTTCTTTTACATGGGGATCCACGTCAAGTGAAACCATGCAGATAAACATATTGTGCATGAGAAACAAGATTTGATTTGGTTCGAGGGGCTTACCAGAGTCGCAAAGTCCTAACATAACCATCAACAGACATTGAAGTGCCTTGACTCCCTCGCATGCCCCAAAACTTTCCAGAATTGAAAAATTGAATTTTGAGATGTGAACCCGATCATGCATGGATTGAGGATGGTTGTTGTCGCTGATTTCAAAACTACTCTTAGGATAACAACCATCTCTATCGCAGGCTTCATCAAAATTTTCAGCTTCAGGGAGCTGACTTGATGAGTTGTCTTCATGCAACTCAGAAGATGATGATGTTATGAAACTAGCTCAAGAAAAGATAGAAAAGAGAGATCAATGCCTTAGAATTCAGCCTCTTCGAGGGGGCAACCTCCTTTACATTACATAAATGAACA